>JAODAL010010674.1:0-103856 GCA_025379985.1 Phyllomedusa bahiana | reverse complement strand
AAAATTAGGGGGGGAAAAATCTAACGGACTGGACCATCCAAGAAACCATTGGTAATACATAACACCATAATGGTTTAAAATCCTGCAGTGCCTGCAAGGTCCCCCTGATCAAGAAGTCACATGTGTAGGCCGTTCTGAAGTTTGCCAATGAACACCTGGATGATTCTGTGAGTGATTGGGACAAGGTGCTGGGGTCAGATGAGACATAGCTCTTTGGCATTAACTCAACTCACCATGTTTGGAGGAAGACAGTCCCCACTGTCAAGCATGGTGGTGGAAACATTAAGTTTTGGGATATTTCTCTGCTAAGGACACAGGACTACTGCACCTCATCAATGGGAGAATGGATGGAGCCATGTACCGTAAAATCCTGAGTGACAACCTCCATCCCTCTATCAGGACATTAAAAATGGGTTGTGGCTGGGTCTTCCAGCAAAACAATGACCCAAAACACACAGCCAAGGCAACAAAGGAATGGCTCAAAAAGAAGCACATTAATTTCATGGAGTGGCCTAGCCAGTCTCCAAACCTTAATCCCATAGAAAACTTATGGAGGGAGTTGAAGCTCCAAGTTGCCAAGCGACAGTCTCAAAATCTTAATGACTTAGAGATGATATGCAAAGAGAAGTGGACCAAATTTCCGCCTGCCATTTGCGCAAACCTCATCATCAACTACAAGAAACATCTGACTGCTGTGCTTGCCAACAAGGATTTTTCCACCAAGTATTAAGTCTTATTTGCCAGAGGGATCAAATACTTATTTCTCACTGCAGAATGCAAATATTTTAGATACTCTATCTCTCAATGTTAAAATTAACCTACCTTTAAAATTATAGACTGTCCATGTCTTTCTCAGTGGGCAATCTTATAAAATCAGCAAGGGATCAGGTAATTAATTCCCTCACTGTGTGTATATTATATATATATACACACACACACACACATTACTAAGTTGTGAAGGGTAGGAACCAAACACATGTAATCTGACCTAAAAAAAAAAAAAACACTGTTTCTTCAGCCCAAATGATGAACTTCAAGCATGTTTTTGAGCCTAAACAAGATCACAACACAGCGTACACACAGCAAACACAATATAGATGTGTGATATGGGGCACACGGCTTGTCTGCAGAAAAAGAATATGCTTTGTTTAGTAAACTGGCATTCCTCACAACCTACCATGAAATCATCTTCGCCTTTCACCCTCAAAAACTAAAAAGAATAAATGGAAAAGAGAACAGTTTATTATCTATTACTGAAATAATATATTAGAACAACACAAGGATGAGGATATGAAAGAGGCTACCACATCCAACTACCACAATGAAGGTCTCCTTACCTCAACTTCATCACTCTCATTTATGTCCTTATTGTAACCTGAAGGCGGCGGGAACCTTACATCATGAAATGGGATCTGTCGCTCTGGTTGCCAGCTGCAAATAAAAGTGCATCACAATTGTCCTTTGTAATTTAATATGCAAGTCACTGCAAACAAAATTGAAGTATACAAAATATACAGCTCTAAAATTCCCTGAAGCCGCTAACATGTGGAACTAAACTACTTACCTACACCTCCCGCCACAGCTGTAGCCACTATAAGCAGCGGTCACAGAGTCATGGATGGGCCATCCTAATAGGACTACATTATACCTGGAGACATCATCCTCATATTTGGGAGCACAACCGCAACGTTTCAGGGGACACCCCCCCTCCCCTTTCTCAAGCGTTTGAGAAAGGGGCCGTGTCCCCTAAAATGTTGCAGGTATGTTCCCAAATGTGAGGAGAACGTCTCCAGGAGAGGACTTAGCTCACTATAAGACGAACACTGCATTCTCTCTCTGCTGATACTATGGACAGTTAAAACCAGTTTACATACAGAGAAGGAAATAATTATTTGATCCCTTGCTGGTTGTGTAAGTTTGCCCACTGACAAAGACATAAACAGTCTATAATTTAAGGGTAGGTTAATTTTAACACAGAGATAGAATATCAAAAATAAAATCAAGAAAATCACATTGTATAAATTATATAAATTTGCATTTTGCAGTGAGAAATAAGTATTTGATCCCTCTGGCAAACAAGACTTAATACTTGGTGGCAAAATCCTTGTTGGCAAGCACAGCAGTCAGATGTTTCTTGTAGTTGATGATGAGGTTTGTGCACATGTCAGGAGGAGTTTTGGTCCACTCATCTTTGGAGATCATTTCTAAATAATTAAGATTTTAAAGCTGTCGGCTTCAACTCCCTCCATAAGTTTTCTATGGGATTAAGTTCTGGAGACTGGCTAGGCCACACCATGACCTTAATGTGCTTATTTTTGAGCCACTCCTATATTGCCTTGGCTGTATGTTTTGGGTCATTGTCTTGCTGAAAGACCCAGCCACAATCCATTTTTAACCCCTTAAGCCGAATGCCTGAAAAGTACTCAATGACCAGCACATTGTTCTAGTTTTTTGCCTCTTTGCGTTTCAACAGTCGTAACTTTTTTTTTATTTTTTCAATGACACAGTTGTATGAGGCCTTGTTTTATTCTGGACAAGTTGTACTTTTTGGGGAAAAAGTTTAATTCAATTTTTTACCACCATTCCATTTCAACTTAATAATTGTTAGTTTAATTTTACAATTTATTAGGGTGGGTTGGATACCAAATATTTATTTTTTTTTTTGTTTTAAATGTTGCAAAATTATTTTTTTAAAAATATTTTTTTTTTTTATTATTTTTTTTCTACACTTTATGGGCGACATGTCTGAACGGGGCTGCGCCAGAATTCTGGCCTTAAAAAGCTGTAGTAAACTAGTTCTATATATGCATGAACAGTCGCACTCCAAACTTTTTAGCACGCCAAAGTTTTGGGGCGTTCTAGGGGCGTGTTGCACCTATGGTAAAAGTAGACACTTTTTATATCGTTGCCCGAAAACTTTGGGGCAAAACCAAAAAAGACAAAAAATTTAAGGGGGGTTTGCATGAGCCTGAGTTGTCGCATTGGCACTAACTGCCCCCGCAGTTGACCCTGCAAAAGAACAGGTTGTGCGAGGTCATTTCCCTTAAAGCGTTTAAAACTGGGCCCAAATTTCCATCGTTTCCCCCCTAGTTTCTGATTTTTTTTTTTTTTTTTTTTAAAATAATCCATGAAGGGAAATAGTTTTTTTTCCCCATTCTATATGCTTTAACTTTTAAAAATCTGGTCATTTTAAACCCCAGCAGCATTTTGGGCAGCAGTCTCCCCCAAATTTCGGCTTTTTCACAGAAGCCCCGAGGGTACTCTAAGTCCAGGTAGACTGGCACCATTCTCCGGGATCTGTTGGGACCCTAGCCCGATCACCCACGAGCGGGGAAACCCCTTTTTATTATTTGAGGGCACAAACCGGTAATAAAGGGTTTTAAACATCCTGCGGCAAAATTCCTCCCGCCCTTCGCGGGGTCGTTTTAAGGGGGAAATAGGTTGTCACTCGGATTTTTTGGTAAATGCTCCACTATTCTTCCATGATGCGTGAAAAAAGTCCGGCCTAGAGCGAGAAACTGCCCAAAAATAATTTTTCCCCCCTCCATGCTTTGACAGTGGGACGGGTTTTTGGGGTCATAGCAACCTTTTCTTTTCCCCCAAACAAAAGGCGATTGAGTTAAAGTCAAAAGCCAATTTTGTCTCACCTGACCCAGCACCTTCTCCCAAAACACTCACAGAATCATCCAGGTGTTAATTGGGAAACTTAGGGGTCGACATGTGCCTTTTTGAACAGGGGATCTTGTGGGGACGGGAGGATTTAAAACCTTACGCGTAATGTGTAATAAAAAGGTTTTTTTTCCCGATAAAATTGGTCCCAGCTGCCTTGATAATTAAAAAAATTCCCCGGTATTTTTGGCTAATCTCATCTTTTTTCTGTCAAAGTTCCCCACGAGGGAAAATTTTGCATGGTGCCAAAATTGAAATTCATTGACAGTTTAAATTTTTTTATTTTTCCATTTTTTACATTGCCCAAAATTTTTCTCCTTTTCACCCAGCTCTTACTTATGGGGTTTTTTAGCCCATTCCAGCTTTGGCTGTCTTTGACTTGTCCCTGACTCCTTAGAAAGCTCTTTGGTTTTCCCTGTTGTAGAGGGTTTAAATTTTATGATTGATTGTGGACAGCGTCTTTCATAAAGGTGGACTATTTAAGACACTGTCTAATGCAGGGAAAAATTGATTAGCACTTAAAAGGTCGTTTGAGCCGAATCTAATTGGGTTGGGTTGGGGGTCAAATAAAAATTTTTCTCAGCAAAATGCAAATAAATTATACACTTTTTTTAAAAATTTATTGTCCCCGGATTTTTTTTTTGATATTTCTCAATGTTTAAAATTAACCTCCCTTAAATTAATGACTGTTTATGTTCTGTCAGGGGGAAACCCTTTCAAAATCATAAGGGTCAAATACTTATTTTCCCTTTACTGTACCTATTAAAAAGACACCTAGCATGTTTTTTCACTATCCGACATGAAATCAATAAACCTTACCTGTTTTTTGGTCAATTTTTGGATTATCAAAATTTTTTATTTGCCAAATCTTTGTTCGCACCTGCCCCTTTTTACTTTTCCCCAAAAATTTTTAAAAGGGAATTGAATCAGCGGTTTGATGACCACTCCAAAACTTTACTTGTTTTTCTTTAAGCCACTTTTGTAACCTTTTGGGGTTGCTTTGGGGATTGTTCATTTTGGAAAGCCCATTTCCCCCCCAAGCTTTAACTTTCTGGATATGTCTTAGATGTTCTTTAGTTTGCCCGTAATCTTCTTTCCTCATGATGTCATCTATTTCGTGAAGTGCACTAGTCTCTCTTGCAGCAAAACAACACCACAACACGATGCTGTCAACCCCATGTTCACACTAGCGATGTTGTTCTTAGGCTTCCAAACTTCTCCCTTTTTCCGACAAACGTAACAATGGTCATTGTGGCCAAATAGTTCTAGTTTGGTCAGACCACAGAACATGTCTGCAAAAATGGGGTCTGCCAGGTGCTTTTAAAACTTTAAATTCTTTTTTATATTTTCTTTGGGAAATGGACCTCTTTCCTGATCCTTTAGCGTGAAAGTATGGCCCCGGTGTTGCTTTTTCGCTTACCCATCTTCCCAAGGTTGCCTTTCTTGGGTTAAAAAGAGGAACCTGTTATTTTGGGCCACCTTGGTTACGGTGGCTATTTGGGGGAATCCATTTGTTTTTTTCGCTAAAGTTGCACCCCTTTTAGATCTGATTAAACAAGGATACCGCCTGCGGGGGTACTGCCGTTCCTGATTTTTTTCTTTGGCCCATTCCCGTATTACCCCAAGAAGTGGTTTCTGGGTGAAAATCCAACACAGTTTTGTCTCATAACCAGATTTGCCAAAACCATAAGCCACCAAAGACTGAAATCACTTTCTTCCCAATGAAAGGCGTTTAACAGAGAGAATTTTGTTTGGGCCCATGTATAAAAATCCCTTTAAACAAATTCCTTTCCATTTGGGTTTTGGCAATTAAAAATTTAATTTTGTATTTAATTACCTAATAAAGGTGGCCTGAGTTTATCGTATGAAAAACAAATTTTTTAATATATAACAAATTTTTAATTTATAAATATATAATATATATGCTATAAAAAAAATAATATATAAAACAATTATATATATATATATATATAGTATATATACACATACATACTGTATGTAGAGTTTTGTTAATATTGCATTATATCTTTCCAGGAGACAATAATGAAGTTATGATACATTGATACAACATAAAGTAGCCAGAGTACGGCTTGTATAACAGTGTAAATTGGTGTGCCCTCAAAATAACTCAACACACAGATATCAATGTCTAAACCACTGGTAACAACTGAGAGTTCACTCCTAAGTGAAAATGGACAAATTGTTTCCAATTTGTAATTCTTACCTCACTGTGCCATGGCCCAGGTGGCGATTTCTACAGCTGTATGTGCTTCCTCTAGGAGCACATACAGCTGAAGATCCTATTGTGGAGCAGAGAGCGAGCGCTCCCTGCTCTGCAATGGGACTCCGGGAGGCCTTCTGGCACAGGCGGCGTGCTATGTCATCACGCTGCCTGATGACATCATGCCCCCTGTGCCGGGAAGAAGGCGGAGCGCCTCAAAACAGCGGGGAGAGAGATGAGTACTTGTATTTTTTGTTTAAATCCTGCCTATAGGACACAAATACCTGCCTATGGGGGACATATACCTGCCTATACATGCCTATGTAATTTTATTTTTATTTTTGAAATCTACCAGTAGCCCCTGAACCTGACATTTTCCCACTTTTATTCAGGTCCGCTTACACTGGAGTATATACAGTATCGGTCTACGTTAAGATGGCCTGGGCTATTCCAAGACTACCAACACCCTGAAAGTGAGCTGCAGCACAATGGCCAAGATCATACAGGGGTTTAACACAACAGGTTCCACTCAAAACAGACCTCACCATGGTTGAACAAAGAAGTTGAGTGAATGTTTCAAAATAGACATGCCAGTGCTGCCACCATTGCTGCAGAGGTTAAAGGGGTTGTATCACTACATAGATTCATCTTACCATAGTCTTGTTTTTTTGGTTTCATTTTTTAATTCAGGGTCGTGTTTATGGACTTTACTGGCTGTTACTAGCCTGCAGTGATGAGTTGCTGAGGACACCAGGTCTGTAGCTATAGCGACCTGAGGAACCGATGCAGCCCATACAAGACAGATATCTAAGAATAGGTGTGACGCTGTTAATGGACATATATGGCAAAGAGACTTGTTTGTGCAGATCTTTAACATACAAAGCAATCCCTGTAGTGAGATAACCCCTTTAAAGGGATGGGGAGTTTTCCAGTCAGTGCTCGGATTATACGCCATACACTGCATCAAATTGGTCTGCATGGCAGTCGTCCCAGATGGAAGCCTCTTCTAAAGATGATGCACAAAACACCTGAACACAATTTGCTGAAGACAAACAGACTAAGAACATGGATTACTGAAACCACGCATGTGGTCTGATGAGACAAAGATAATCTTATTTGGTTCAGATAGTGTTGAGCGTGTGTGGCAGCAACAAGGTGAGGAGTACAAAGACAAGTGTGTCATGTCTACAATAAAGCATGGTGGTGGGAGTGACATTGTTTGAAGCTGCATGAGTGCTGCCGACTGAGGGGAGCTACAGTTCATTGATGGACCCATGAATGCCAAGAGGTACTGTGATATACTGAAGCAGAGCATGACCCCCCCCTCTTCGGAAACTGGGCCGCAGTGCGGTATTCCAGCATGGTAACAACCCCTCACACACCTCGAAGACCACCACTGCTTTACTAAAGAAAATGAAAGTAAAGTTGCTGAACTGACCAAGCATGTCTCCAGACATAAACCCTATTAAGCATCTACAGGACATCTGTTCACACTAGAAACAAAATAAACCACCAGGAAAGACCAAAGCGGTTCACAGAATAATTAAATCTCCCAGTAAAAATTAACTTTTATTGATATACATTAAAGACAAAAGTCTTTAATGTGTATCAATAAAAGTTAGTTCATTTTTACTGGGAGATTTAATTATTCTGCGAGCATCTGTGGGACATCCTCACACGGAAGGTCCCGGACATCCACCAGCTTCATCATGGAGAAGTGAAAGAGGATTCCAGTGGCTGCAACCTGTGAACCTCTAGTGAACTCCATTCCCAAGAGAGTTAAGGCAATGCTGGAAAATAATGGTGGCCGCACAAAATATTGACACTTTTTGCACAATTTGTCCATTCTCACTTAAGAGTGTACTCACTTTTGTTGCCAGTGGTTTAGGCATTAATGGCTATGCATTGTTATTTTGTGGGCACACCAGATTTACAAGCTGTATACTGACTACTTTACATTGTATCAAAGTGGCATATTGTCAGTACTGTTCCAAGAAGTAAAATACAATATTTACAAAAATTGTGAGGGATGTACTCACTTTTGTGAGATTCGGTTTATTGTTCATAGTGTGTTTTCTTTAATGCATTGTATTTCCCTAAGGGCTTGTTCACACGGAGTTTTCACTCCGTGTTACAAGCGCTTTGTAGATCCATCTTGGGACCGACAGAGCGGACCCCAGATGGATCTAACAATTAGCAGTGACTTTATCACTGCTCGCTATTTCATGCAATTCTTTTCAAGACGGACCCGAGCGGCGCTTTTGAAACACGCAGCGGCGCTCTCTCATGTGAACGCCGCTTCGTCTTCCTAATAGCGAGCAGTGATAAAGTCACTGCTAATTGTTAGATCCATCTTGGGGTCCGCTCTGTCGGTCCCCAAGACGGATCTACAAAGCGCTTGTAATGCGGAGTGAAAACTCCGTGTGAACAAGCCCTAAAGAGTTTTTGCTAATATCTGGCTTCAGCACTTAATGTACCAAAAATGCTCAGTTAACACATTTACTCACAATATATAACAAAATCTAAACAAGTAGGCTAATTCCTGCAGTCTCGGAGAGAAGTACCATCAAGATGACAAGCAGCTACTCACCAGCTATCCCATTAAAACTTGGAAAAATGTAAAAAGCGGGACAAAGAGGGATGAGGTATTATCTGCTATTAAAACTGTTGTATCTTGTTTTATTGTTTATACATATATGTTCGTTTTACCTTTATGGTGACTTTATACAGTTTAAACAGGTTTTGTCATAAAAACAACTGATGACGTATAGATAGGATATGCCATCAATATCAGATATGTGCGGCTCACAGAGGTGGGACCGCACATCTCTTCAGAAGGGGCCCCCAAAACTCACCAGCCTGAATGGAGAAGGGGGAGGGGGGGGGTTTACACTTGCGCAATGACTCGCCATTCATTTAAATAAGAGTTTCAAGGGCAGTGGAATGGAACTGTTTCGGCAGTACTCGTGACTCCTTTGAAATTAATGAAGAGAGACTGCACAAGTGCGGCCACTTTTCCATTCAGAACAGGAAGTTTCGGGAGGCAGGTACGGGTCCCACCTCTGACAATGTATAGGCCATCAATGTTTGTGATGACAAAACCCCTTTAAGTAGGTTTAATAACTACACTACTATATCAGAGTATATTAAAATAGTGAAGAAATCAGGCGATACCTTTTTCAGGCTAACTGAGTATATTTAATGGTGAGCTTTCGATAGGACTCGCTCCCTTCTTCAGACAGGTTGTTATACAAGAAATTGAAAATTCACAGACTTTTTATACCCAAAAGACATGGACCTTCAAAGGGTCCTAGAATTCTTAAAAATAACAAAATGCAATATAAGCAGAGAAGTCATTTACGGCAGGTCAAGACAACTATCTGGAAACTTTTGAGGCGTGACGGAGGGGTCAATAATTCTGTGTCTTATCTGTAGCCATCAGATGTAATTTGTGACCATCACAGTTCACACATAGTTTGACATAAAGCTGGCATGAATATTTAACCCATTTTGCAGAGTCTGAAATTTTTGCATTAATTTAAATTCCCATTCCTTTCTCTCCCTCTGCGTCTTAAGGTGTCCCATTAAAACCATAATTTTCAGATCTTCAATAGAATGGTCCTCTCTGGAGAAGTGTTGTGCCACTGGAAGATCAGTTCTTGGGGAAACTAAAGAAACAGGTCCATAACCTAACCCTGCAGGAACAGAAGGCTATCACTTCACTGAAAGAAAATCAGGACATAATAATAAAACCAGCTGACAAAGGGGGCACAATAGTCATGATGAGCACCTCTGACTATATCCAGGAAGCAAACAGGCAGCTTTCCAACCCAGCTCATTACTCCAAACTTGACAGTGATCCCACAGAGGACTTTATAAAACAGCTAAAGAATATGATCAAGAAGTTTCCAACTCAGGTCCAGAGGCAAGTAGAGGGGCTCATCCCAGCGGATCCCAGGCTGGGCTGCTTCTACATGCTCCCCAAAGTCCACAAAGATGGCAACCCTGGGAGGCCTATCATTTCTGGTATTGGGACAATGACCGAGAATATCTCAGGTTGGGTGGAAAATCTCCTAAAACCCCTGGTCAGAGATACTCCTAGTTACATCCAGGACACCACGGATCTTCTTAACAAACTCAATGCCCTCGGTCCACTTCCTGAGGGCACCATTTTGGCAACCATGGATGTAGAATCCTTGTATACAAACATACCCCACAAGGATGGAGTTGCAGCATGTCGGACGCACCTGGAGAAACTAAACCTCCCAACAAAACCAGTAACACAGCTCATACAGTTCATACTCAGCCACAACTATTTTAAATTTGGAGAGGACCTATATCTACAGCGAATGGGAACTTCAATGGGGTCCAGATGTGCGCCCCAGTATGCAAACCTCTTTATGGCTGAACTGGAAGGAGCGTATCTATCCACCTGCACCACCAAACCCATGATGTACCTCCGTTACATCGATGATATCATTGTCATCTGGACTGCGGGCGAGGAGGCCCTAATTCAATTCCATAATGACTTCAATAACTTCCACCCCACCATCAACCTTAAACTTACCTATTCAGAGAGCAAAATCCACTTTCTGGATACCACAATACACATCAAAGACCACCGGCTACTCACATCAGTATACCACAAACCCACAGACAGAACGGCCTACCTGAGAAACGACAGCTTCCACCCCAAGCACACAAAACAATCCATTATATACAGCCATGCTATACGATACAATCGTATTTGCTCCGACAAGACAGACCTGGAAAAACACCTCCTGGATCTGAGGACAAAATTTCTCCAATTGGGATACAGGCCAAAAGTGACGGACAATCAAATCAGCAAAGCGGCCGCCATCAACAGAGACTGTGCTTACATACAAAGAGACCCAGAAGGAAGAACGAGTGCCCCTAGTTGTAACCTACAACCCACAGCTGGAGATCCTACGAAAGATTGCCAAGGACCTCCAACCTGTACTACATAGGGACAACAGACTCAAAGACATATTCCCAGTCCCCCCTCTCCTTTCCTTTCAGCAACCACCAAACCTGCGGCGTATTATTGTCCGGAGTGCCCTGAAGGCCCCAACAGAAAATGGCACCTCACCCTGCCTGCAGAACAGGTGCAAGACCTGCAGGCACATCCACACCGCTGACAGTGTATATGTCACACAATCACTGCAGGTGCACAGAATTAGGGGGATATTTCCCTGCAGGTCTAGAAATGTGGTGTATCTGATAATGTGTGCGCAATGTCCGACCACAGGCCTTTATGTGGGGGAAACAGGGCAGAAACTCAGCCAGCGCATGAACTCCCACAGATTCACTATTAATAACAGCATAACTGATCTTCCAGTGGCACAACACTTCTCCAGAGATGACCATTCTATTGAAGATCGAAAATTAGGTTTTTAATGGGACACTTTAAGACGCAGAGGGAGAGAAAGGAATGGGAATTTAAATTAATGCAAAAATTTCAGACTCTGCAAAATGGGTTAAATATTCATGCCAGCTTTATGTCAAACTATGTGTGAACTGTGATGGTCACAAATCACATCTGATGGCTACAGATAAGACACAGAATTATTGACCCCTCCGTCACGCCTCAAAAGTTTCCAGATAGTTGATGTCTTGACCTGCAGTAAATGACTTCTCTGCTTATATAGCATTTTGTTATTTTTAAGAATTCTAGGACCCTTTGAAGGTCCATGTCTTTGTGTATAAAAAGTCTGTGAATTTTCAATTTCTTGTATAACAACCTGTCTGAAGAAGAGAGCTAGTTCTCTCGAAAGCTCACCATCAAATATACTCAGCTTGAAAAAGGTATCGCCTGATTTCTTCACTATTCTACTACTTTCTATGGCTAACACGGTACAAAATTATACTACTAGCAGAGTGTATTAAGTGACACATACATTATACACTGATCTGCATAATCACAGCATGTTACATAGATACCATTCCTTTCTACTTGCAAATGTAGACAGTCACATACTGCTTACATGGCTTGTTACCTCACCTGTGCCAACCTGCCAGATACTAAACAGACCTAAGATGGTTCGATTCTTATAGGGCACTGTGATATATACAATAATATTGCCCAAGACGGTTGGTAAGGTATTTGTCAATGTCACAATACTTATTTATACAATATTATTCACAAGTAATTGTTAAACAGCACTATATAATTGAAAGGGTTTGTACATAATATGAAAAAATATGTCAGTAAAAAAAGGAAGGGGCTAAAATAGGCGAGGAAAAAACCCAAACTGTTCAAGCATCGCTCCAAACCAATGACATCAGTGGTGATGGCTGCAGCCACATACAGGCTTCAGTGGTCATGTCCATTCATCCAGGAGGAGACTGCTGAGGCCTAGGAATAGGCGCAGGGTCTAGTCAATGATGAACTGGATGTCATCAGTCGGGAGTTGTGGTGGCGCTGGAACGTAACTGGATTCAAAAAGTTTTTTGTTTTTTTTTTCCTTTAGCCTCTCTCCAACCTGCGGATACTGCATACACTACAGAAGCGCCAACTTCCGACTGGTACGCATGCCAAGTAGATAATTATCTGCTAGGCATGTGCGGTAGACGGGAAGGCAGTTTCTATGGTGTACCCGCCCAGCCCTGGGCGGGTACTCTATGGAAGCACCGGCATCATTTCCATAGTGTATGTAATACAAAGGGATGATAATTATGTTTATGTTGCTTACAAATAAACATAATACTGTAAATGTATATATATATATATATATTCATTATAGTAATAAAAAATATAATATAGTTATATATATTCAAATATATATTAAATATAATATATATATATTATAATATACAAAAAGTAACATACATATCCATTCAAAAGTGAGTAAAGACTGTTTTTGCCATAATGAGCTCAATTTAATAAAGGGGTTGTCCAGTTAATTTTTTTAGGTTACAGGACCCTTTATATCCAGTGATGAATGTATGTATATTTGTAATGTACTGTACATTAGCACAATATTAATTTAAAAGCTGCACCTTAGATGTAGGGGCGATTCTTTCACTTCTAAGTTCTTACAGAGAGTTGGGAATAGTCAGTAACTTGATGAGCGGACAATGCAGCATGGATTATATGTACACACTTCCAGGCACACCTACTTTTACTACTGTAAAGGTAGCATCTTACGCCTGATGTGTATCCTTCACACATGAGTTGGCATTCAAAGTAGCGGAAAGCTACCGCATAGTAGAATGATTTGCCAGGCAATTACATCACTGCTCTCAGCTGCAAGTACTAGCATACATAATGGCAGCTTCAACTTCACAGGAAAAGTCCTAATTCCAAGCGTATTTGCTTTCGTACTGATCTCACTACTTTTAGTTCAGACAATCACGATGGAGAGCACTGGCACATGGGCTCGTTCATCATATAGCGGAGTGGGCATAAAACAGTAGATCTGATATGGACCAAGTGCTCTTCACATCTGGCCTCAGTTCCCTTTAAACCCAGGTACTTACTTATTTTCGAAAGTAACAGTTATGGAATCCTCATGCACGTCCTTCACAAACGCCTGCAAGAGAGGAGACAAGAAGGCTGGTAAGAGGCGAGTACAAAGAAGGAGAAGGCTCCGCTCTCTGATCTGCATGGTCCTGTCAGAAGCCATGTCAGAGCCCAATGACTTATAACAGGATGCTCTCCGCCATCTTTGTCAGTTACATAGGGCGACATATATGAATTCTGACGCTGATAGACCAGTTCTAAATCGCTTTAAGGTGGTTTAGACTGCACCAGAATGTATGAACCTGTTCTTCTGCAGGTCCTACATACAGGCACAGTCTAGTGCTAATACCACAACTCAGGCTCAGGCAGACACCTTTACCCTGGTCTGGCTGTTCTAACTGTTCTGCACCAAAGTGTTGGTGTCAAAGAATCATAAATGTGTCTACTTCTACTAATGTGGCGCGACACCCCCCCAGAATGCCCCAAAACTTTGGCGCATTAAAAAGTATCTTTGGTGCGGTACCAAAGCACTTATTGCCAAAGTTTGGAGTATGCCTGTTCATACATCTATAGAACTGGTCCACCACAGCTTTTTGAGGCCAGAATTCTGGCACAGCCCCATTCATACACGTCGCCCATAGTCTTTGAATGGAGCAGCAGCATTCTCCTCACATTCTTCCTCACCAAGCAAGCACAGTGGGAAGAATGGGGACTCAGGGCCTCCATGTTAAAGGGGTTGTCTCGCTAAAAGGATTGCTTTTTATGTTAACGATCTTGCAAAAACAAGTCACTTTGCAATATATGTCCATTAACAGTGTCCTACCTATACTTAGATATCCCTCCTCAGGTCGCTATAGCTACAGACCTGTTCAGTCCTCTCAAACTACCAGCACTGGTTGCTATAGCTACAGACCTAGCTTCTACTGTAGCCTAGTGGAAGCCAGTAAACACACCCCTGAATTCAAAATGAAACCAAGAAAACAGGACTGAGGTAAGATGAATCAATGTAGTGAGACAACCCCTTTAACGATCAGAGGGGTCCCAGCTAATAGATAATTATTACATATCCAGCAGATGGGTACATATATTTATATTTTTTGTAGGCAGAAGTATTTCAATATTTTGAGTGTTCCCTCACCCTTCTTCCCCTGTTACATGAGAACAAAGAAGTTTATCTTTGATAGTAATTATGCAACACAAACATTATATCCTTGGACACTCAAATTAAGAAAAACAAAGTCCATCAGCAACAATTTATATTTTTATACAGTTTACAAAAGCAAAAGAAAAATGTAAAGAAATGACTTTCAAGCCAACGTTAAAGAGAATTGGCATTGAAAAGGGTGTTGCCACCACAGACCTTGATGGACTAAATTGCTAGGATATTCAATCAAAGCCCGGTAGCCTATTTTGGAAATGGGCCCCCACAAGTGTTGAATCAGAATAGAGAGGCGGATGCGCTGGACCCTTCATTTTTGTTCTATGGGAGTTCCGAGTACAGCCAAACACACTGCTAACCTGTACTTGGTACCCCCATAAAACAAAATGGAGAGTCATGTGCAATTACATCCAGCTCTACATTCTGAGCTGGCACTTCTGGGTCCCAGTACCCAAAATAGGTTTGGGTTCCAAAAGGTGGGAACCACACCTATCAGACTTTTATGGCATATGTAATCTATATGCTATCAAGGTCTATGGTGGATACACCCCTTTAAAGTGAACCTGTCTTGAAGAGTGAATGCCAGCAACGTGAAGATTGCCATCATTAACGACGTACAACTCTTACTCGCCTTCTGCTTCCTTTAGGAAATCTTTCTATTGGAGGTTAAATTATTCCCTCACAACTTCAAAGAGATTCTACAAACTAATATATTTTTCCTTAAGTTGTGAAACATTGCAACAAAGTGCCAGCCGGGCACCAAAAATGCCAGCCAAACATTACATTCTGGATGTGTTCACAGGTACAGTACGCCCCTCATTTCCCGCGGGTCGTGGGGTGTCGTGCTGTTCGGCGTTTACTCCCGCTTTGTGCGGGGGGGCGGGGGGGGGCGGGCTGACATGTCACTTATCTCCCCGCGTGTACAATACGATCGTATTGTACGCCCGGGATGAGGAGGTGTAATCCATAGTTCTCTATGAGAAGTGTGGATTACCGTAATGATTGGGGCGCATTTAGCTCGTATCAGAGCAGAGTACGTTCCAAATACGTGGCAAAGTACGCCCCAAAATAAGCCGTGTGAACTTACCCTAATATTTCACCTACAGATGGTAAAAAAATGCTGCATTACTTTATACAATGTATATTCAGTCAAGGCGACTGACCTAGGTGTATTTCGATGAAGTATACTGCAGGAGGTAATAAAGTATTCTCATGTTTATCAAACCTACAGTCCATTCAGAGAAAAACACCCTTGTGCATCAAATACACATAACAGGAACAAGAAGCCCCAATCCGCCTTTACCAGTGACAGCACCAAATTATACAGAATTTATACCTCGTCAGTGTGATGTCACTTAGAGCTCAACTTGGAAAGGTTTTCAAAGCACATGGTATAGTGATAAAGAACCTGTTCAGATCACGTTGATTCAATTTTAAAATAGATCAAGGTCAAGTTTTACTGATTAGAATTGCTAATAAATCTTTGGATTTTAGTAAAACGTGCTGAAACTTACTCTATTGCTTGATTGCAGTGAGAAAATATAAGTCACACATTTCAGCTTAGAGGTTTTCCCTTAAGAAAAAAAAAAGTAGTGGCCAAATGCATACAAAAAAAGAAATAAAAATGAAATAGTCCCCACCTTGTCACCCAATCCGGCACTGAAGCTGGCAGCCGTTTCTCCAGTCTCCTTTTACTTGCAGGCCCCCCGAATGTGGCTTCAGGAGTCATGTGCCATTCCCCCGATATCACAGCTCACAAGCTACCTCCTTCCTGAGCAGTGGCGTCAATAGAATGACACATGGCCCCTGAAGACGCTGACTGGCCTCAGTCTCGAGGACAGAGGCTTTACCACTGCCAGTTTTGGACCGGATTGGTGGCGAGTAATGTAACATACCGCGCACGCGCTTCACACATTTAGTGATATTCAGCTTTTGGTTGAAATTTCAGGATGAACATCAAATTTCTACTTTTTTTTAAATGCACTAAACGAGACCATCTGTTAACTGTAGATGCACCTGTCCAACTGTTCAGTGTTTCAGTACCTTTTGCCCAATTTGCTGGTCTCCAACAAGGGGTTGAATGGCAAAATTCACAACATGTGAATAATCCTTGAAATTGCCCAATACATTTTGGGGATCAATTTGAATTGGGATTTAAACAGTCCTCCTCATCATGCTGTTCACATATTGACATCATGAGAACAAGACAACACCTTACAATTGATCAACGGTACATGGCAAGGCTTCAAGCAGGATGCTCTCAGATGAAAGTGGTCACTGAGCTTAGTGTGTAATCAGCAGGCTGCAACAGAGAGACTGGAAGAGACACAGAAAGGCAAAGAAGTGGATGTCCTTGGATACTTCCCTCACTGATGACCGCTTCATTGTAAGCAATGCCCTGTAGAACCGGATGATGAATGCCACACAACTCCAGCCACGTTTAAGGGAGGTAACAAAGTGTCACGTCAGGTAATTCTTAACCATTTAACTCCACGTGATCTGCGTCCTAGATGACCGGCAAGGGTACCTGACCTGCTGATGCATAGCGCTCTCCTTGACGTCTCAAGCACCGTTGGCGGCCTTCATTTCTGCTATGATTTTCATCAATGAACAGCACTGAGGACTGCTGGTCCCTTTTCCAGAATAGATGCTCCGTGGTCCACGCAAGACGATGATGCCTTTGCCTGGTGTAGTGGTTCAGGTCGTCTAGCACACAGAGCATGGTGATGTAAATGGCTACGAACGGTCTAACCTGACACTTGGTTCCCTCTCACCTCCCTTAAACGTTCCTAGAGTTGTGCAGCATCCAGTTCCACAGGGCATGGTTTACAACGAAGTGATCATCAGTGTGTGATGGAGCCAAATGACGTCCTCTTCTTTGCCTTTCTGTGGCTCTTCCAGTCTCTCTGTATTTCTGTTGCAGCCTGCTGAAGACACTCTGACACTGAGCTCAGTGGCCACTTCTGTCTGAGAGCAATGGGGAGGTAATGTTGATCAAGGGTTGATTAAGGTGTTGTCTTGGTCTCATGATGTTAAAATGTGAACAGTATGATGAGGAGGACTGTTTAAATCCCAATTCAAATTTTAAAAAATTAAAAATATATATATATACACTCACCGGCCACTTTATTAGGTACACCTGTCCAACTGCTCGTTAACACTTAATTTCTAATCAGCCAATCACATGGCGGCAACTCAGTGCATTTAGGCATGTAGACATGGTCAAGACAATCTCCTGCAGTTCAAACCGAGCATCAGTATGGGGAAGAAAGGTGATTTGAGTGCCTTTGAACGTGGCATGGTTGTTGGTGCCAGAAGGGCTGGTCTGAGTATTTCAGAAACTGCTGATCTCCTGGGATTTTCACGCACAACCATCTCTAGGGTTTACAGAGAATGGTCCGAAAAAGAAAAAACATCCAGTGAGTGTGCAGTCCTGTGGGCGGAAATGCCTTGTTGATGCCAGAGGTCAAAGGAGAATGGGCAGATGGTTCGAGCTGATAGAAAGGCAACAGTGACTCAAATAGCCACCGTTACAACCAAGGTAGGCAGAAGAGCTCTCTGAACAGCACAGTACGGCGAACTTTGAGGCAGATGGGCTACAGCAGCAGAAGACCACACGGGTTGCCACTCCTTTCAGCTAAGAACAGGAAACTGAGTCTCCAATTTGCCCAAGCTCATCGAATATTGGACAGTAGAAGATTGGAAAACGTTGCCTGGTCTGATGAGTCTCAATTTCTGCTGCGACATTCGGATGGTAGGGTCAGATTTGGCGTCAACAACATGAAAGCATGGATCCATCTGCCTTGTATCAACGGTTCAGGCTTGGTGGTGGTGGTATCATGGTGTGGGGAATATTTTCTTGGCACTCTTTGGGCCCCCTTGGTACAATTGAGCATCGTTGCAACACCTTGTTGAATCTATGCCACGAAGAATTGAGGCAGTTCTGAAGGCAAAAAGGGGGTCCAACCCGTTACTAGCATGGTGTACCTAATAAAGTGGCCAGTGAGTGTATATATATTGTAATGCACCTAGGTCTTCTTTGATGGAAAGTCCCTTAAGATGTATGGTGTTGGATTTAGCACTGTATTACATAGTTCCTCTGTCACAACCCTTTCACTTCTTTTCAACTCTTGTCTAGTACAAGCAGTAAGGCAATAACACAGACAACTGGTCCAGCAGTTGAAACCCTCGGCAAGGATACAAGGTCATGTTGAGTTCTCCATAACAAGAGCTGCTGTTTGCAACTTCTCTCCACTGTGGCTATTGACACCCACGTGTCCTAATAGGGATGAAAATTAGCTCTCCTCCAAAAGAAAGAACATTTGCTCATACTTCCCGAAAACATAGTCACCCATCTGTAGACACCTGTTTCAGGGTTCTTGACCCTTGTCAGTGCAGATCGGGGCAAGGGATGACTAGAAAGACACCTTTAACAACGCTCAGAAAAGGCACAGTGACGAGGTCCAGTGCTGCATGTTGATGTTAGACTGCAGCAAAAACTGGACCTAAAAATTCTAATAAAAACACTTTCGCTCACGGAGGCCTTTGTGTGACGTTTAATATCCTAAATGTCTGAATTTATTTCCTAAAAACTAAATAATGTGAAGAAACCCTGGTCCCTAAGTTGTCCTCCTCTGTCAAGTTAGAGGTTTCGGAGAAAGTGGCAGTTACCAATATGGCCATCCTCACAGCCTCTATGTGGGGTACTGCAAAGCACACCTGCTCACAACGCAGGAATGTGTAATCCAGTACTGATTACTGGGACTTGTGTTGTAAATGTTGTTACCACCGAGCTGCCCCAGACATGAATATGGCACATTTGAATAGAATCACTTCCAATATGACAGAGGACACCTCAAGGTCTTGTGTGTGCTGAAAAGTTATTTTAAGCAGACCTGGCAGGACTTGATTGTCGTCCTATCTGACTGATAGGAAGCTGCCAAGACTCAGCATCATTTACTGTGACCCTTATGTTCATATGGAATATATGAGCAGAGGCTTCTAATACCTTATTAAAGGGGTTTTCCAAGACTTTCAAAAACCTCCCACACTTTCCTCTACCAACATTGTGCCAGCGCTGCTAGAGCTCCAGAGTCCCCCTGGTGCCTCAATGATGACATTACGTTCAGGCATCACAGGATACTGCAGTCAATGTGGTCACATGCTGTACTTGCCAACATGTGACTGTTGAGGCCGGAGACTGGTTGCAGTATCATGTGACCATGAATGTGATGATTCGGGGGAGTTCTGGCAGTGCTGAAAGGGTGGTGGTGGGAGACGGAAGCGTGGGATCATTGTCTATTTTAGTGCAGGTGGTCGGGAGGTTTTTACAAGTCTTGGAAATCCCCTTTGAATCCTGGCTGTTGAAGGGTGGTCTACACTATGGGTGGGAGACTGTGGTGAGATGATTGCTGAAATCACAGCAGGTCACTGAAGCGGGGAGAGGCAGTGCCACAACCCAGGTCCTTGCTGCGAGTAGAAAGCCCCCTACGTTGTGCCCACTCTGGTTACTCTGTGCATTCAGAGAGGAGACGCTGCAGAAGCTTTAACTAGGTGGTTTTGCCCCTGTGGTGGCCGCCAGCAGGACCACAGATTGCAGGTAGTGGGGAGAGCCTGGGCTGGATGTGGGATACCCCTGGCCTGTACCTTCCTTGTATACCTTCCTCTTGGGAGAGCTTCTGCTTCACATAAAGCATTCTATGTATCAGATGTCAGGGATTCCATCGTTGTGACTCTGGCGAGGCTGGGCTGGACCTTTGTCGGGAGGTCACTGGACACTTGTATCACTGTCATGATCCCTATCAGTGTTTTCTGCCATCATCTAACATGGCTGACAATGGTGGATGTGTGCACGTTGTGTGAAGCAATATGCCAGGTCTGCTGGGCACTGCCCGCACCGGTCTTTACAGTAACCAGGAAGAAGATCCATATCACCACAGTCACACAGTCACCATCATAACACTGGAACAGGGAATGCCAATGGCCGCACGTCTGACTCAATCACTGGACTGTATAACGACTGCTCTGTGGAACATATGATGTCATCTCCATCGTGGGCAGAACTTGATGCCTCAAGGATCAGACCGACTATACCCAACCCCTTCACTGACAAACTATCGGATAAAGGGGTTTTCTGAGACTACGGAAACCTCCCACAACCAACCAACGCCCGAAGATAGAAAATGAACCCTATACGTACATCCCCCATCTCCACCGGTCCCTCACTGATGACATCACGTTCATGGATCACATGGGGCTGCAACCAATCCCTGACCTCAACACTCACATGAGCGCATCATGTGATCCATGAACGTGACCTCATCAGTGAGGGTCGGGGGGTTGGAGACATTGGTTGGCGGTGGGAGCCTTTGCCTCCTGGGGCTGTAGGGCACAGTCTGGTGCCCCCGGTTCGGCCGGCTGACTACCCTGGAAGGGTGGGAATGCTGGGGGTCGGGCAGCTTCCCCAGCAGCAGCAGGTTCATCCAGCATCCAGTGGCAATGAGAGGTCCAATCCTCCAGGCATCATGCCCTGCCCAGTATGGAGATGACAGTATAGGCGGGGAGGTGACAGGCCGGCCCGGCCAGCACTATGGGCAGCCGTGCACTATGAATGGAAGGAGGGCAAGTTTGCAAGTCATTATGTGCAGCTCCAGGCCTGCACTGAGCCCGGGCCCGCGGCTGGCCTCGCCATGGATCCCCGCTCCGGGAGGACGCCTCTTGCTGGGGATGCACAGGCCTCACCTTGTAGAAGGCTCCATTGGAGCCCCGCACCTCCACCACCAGCTCCTCCATGTTGCTCGGCGCGATGCCCTGGTCACTGGCTGCGGATAAGGCGGTCCCTCCAGGCCTCTGTCTCCTCTCGTCAGTGGTTGGACCGCAGCATGAGCGCCGCTGCCCGCCGGCCGTCCCCACTCCTCCTCCGCCCGGGAAATGAAACCGAAACGGGCCCCCGTCTGGCGAAAGGAATCCCCCTCACCCGCCTCGAATGTAAACATTAAAACGCGATCACGTGACGGAGGCCGCGGCTTCGAGCACGCCCATTCACAAACAGCGGGCGCAGCCTAACCTGCTGGCTCCGTGACGTCAGCGGGGATTGACAGCTGCGGGGACCAATGGGACGGCGGCGTTCGCTGGCGTCGCCCAATCACATTGCGCACTCCTATTTATTTATTTATTTGGACTGAGTGGAGCGTTCGCGGCTAACGTCAAGACGGGGGCGGGACTTGCAGTCGGGGTTGCTATGGAGGTGAAGGAGCAGACAGGGGTGTGGCTGAAGAGCGCGTCTGGCGGCGGGAGAGGAACGCGAGGGATGGGGTCTTGGGCTGCGGGACGCCGGGAATGTCCTCCGCCCAGTCATGCTCAGCTAACAACGGCCAAGTCTACTGGTTGGGGGCCCCTGTGTGCAGCCCGTATGTCTGAGCCCGGAGACCCACACTGCAATTAGCTAGTTTTTCATTAGTCGATTTTTTGTAACTAATTTCTTGCTGTCCAGTAATGACCTTCAGCTCATTGACCCCGGCCCATTCACTAAAAAGGGCAGATAGGGGGCACTGAACAGACGGGCAGAGAACTAAAGGGACACTTCTACAGAAGAGTATTTTTGTTATTTATTTTGGAATTGTTTGCAGGCCATTAAAATACAGCTAAAATCTTGTCCTATTTCAGCCGTGATTAGTTGAGAGAGCAAACTCCTTAATGGCAGGGCAGACTAATCTTACTGCATGTAGTCTAGTTACAAATAGTAGGTAGTGACAAAAGATTACTCTGTTGGTTTCTGGACAGTCCTAGAGAAGTTGAAAGGGGTTGTTTCACTACAAAGATTAGCTTTCAGCATGTAGGGAACAGTAAATAAAGGCTTTTCCCAAATATATTGCTTTATTTATCTTAGTTGAGATAAGTGATTTTATCAGCTGTGAGGGCACTCAGGTTTCTCTAGGTTCCTGAACAGCTCTCCCCTGCTGTTTTGTCTTATCTGACAGCAGGGATGAAGTCATCACACAGGTCACCACACAGAACTGCAGGCAGCTTGAGAGCTTGAGTCTTCTCTGATCTTACAAACAAAGGAGACTCATTACCTTTGTTTACTTTAGCTCTGAAGCTTCTCATGTCCTGCTCTAATGTCAGAGTAATTAGCAGACCTTTGAATACAGGGTTGATATGCTGATCACCCACAGTCTGACCAGGAAGAGACAGGCTGCATGAATGAAAGCTGCTTTAGGTTCTGTGAAACGGTGTGGTGAGGCAACCCCTTTAACCAGATAATAGCAATACATGAAAGGATAATGGATTGAGGCTACATCCACACAGCAATTGGAAAGTGCTGCCCAAAATCCGATGGCATTTTCAAATTGCTGGACCGCACTGCTGTTTTTTTGCATGGTTTTTGCACAATATCCAGTGGTCAGATTTCGGATTCCCGGTGGCCCAGTACATTGGGGCTGTGGGATCTGACGGCACGGGTTTTCTATTTGTCTACACAGCACAGGGTATGGTCAGTTTTTCAGCGGATTCAAAATACTGAAACTGCTGAAAAACAACCAAAATCCTGTGCTGTGTAGACCTAGCCTAATGCTTTTCTGCACAGGGGGAGGGGTCCAGCTTTCTTCATCTATTAGGTCCTGCTGAGAACACTCACACATCTCAGGCCTTAGCTGACCTGGAAGAGAGTAGTCGAGCAATCCTCTCACTGCTGTACTATCAGGGGACGTTGGAGAGATAAACCAGGAAGTCATGTGCATAAGGGAACTTTAACAATTATATAAAAGAAAAATCCATATAATGGTCACTTATTGCTTGTCAATATGTGATGTTTTTTGGTAATGTCCCTTTAAATGTCTGTTATATAGAATCCATACAGCAGGCAGCTTCCTGGCAATGGAATTGTTAATGCCATACTTGCCAACTTTTGAAGTGGGAGATGAAAATTTGCATGACCATGCCCTCTTGTTGGTGAGCCACACCCCATTCAAAAAGCCACACCCACTCCACCTAACTGTGTAACAACTCTGGAAGAAAGCTAAATTAGGATTTTGGTGTCACCCAGCTTTCCTAAACTGTTGGATAGTCTATTCAGCATCCAAAACAGCTGGGAGATACTGCAAAACTGTGCCTGAACCTAAACTATCCCATTATAACCAATATTTCTATCATACAGTGATTATATAGTGGTATATACAAGTGTACACAGGCTCTGCAGAAGTTTTAGTGATTACAGTGCAGTAACATCTAGGGACTCACCGGAGACGTGACTGGAATTGTTATCTTTTCCTTTTCTTCTCCATCCTGTCCAGACTGCCATGATGACTTCTGACCACGACTCGTCCCTGCAAAATTTACCACACAAACATCTTACAATTCTATTCTTTCAGCACTTTCCTACCTGTAGCCACCTCTGTACAAGAGACATGGGGTGATAGGTGGAGAAGTTATGGGGTGATAGGTGGGGGTGAGAAGGCTATTGGGTATTAGGTGAAGATGTTATGGGGGATTGTATTTTGTGTTGGCACTAGGATGCATAACACAATGGTGGGAGAGAGGAGTACAGAGCACAGCTTACAATCTCCTTGGTGGGCATAGGACCATCCCTCTGGAGATTGTGCTGCGGTTGTGCTTTGTAACCCCCAGAATCATATTGTGCAGGTTGAACTCCATATTCTGCACCCACAGAAGTTCAGCCGTGGAAATAATCTTCAGGGGGTGCAGGAGATGGAGTTTAGTACTGTCATTTTTTTTAATGTTCTTATATTTATACAGGTTTCCCCTTTGGACTATGTCGGACTCATTGGATTATGTTGGACCAATGTTTGATGGATTTCTTTAATAAAATGGTTAAACATCCGCCGTACACTGAAACACATGCACTCAGCTACTGCACACTCACACCCCTCCCCCGCACTGCAATACACACACCAGTCCTCCCCACACACACAGCCATCCCTGCACTCACCTGTCCTGCTGGCATCCTGGTTTCTGACTATGCTCGGGGAAAGGGGGCAGAGCTTCACTGCTCTTGTTAAGCCCCACCCCTTCCCCCCACAGTGCTCACGCAGCTTCTTATGAAGCTAGGAGAGAATTGTAGGACAGCGGCACAGGACAAAGGCTTTAGGGCAGCGTCAAGAGATGCTGCCGATGCCTCTTTACACAGATAACCCCTTCTTGTCCATGGCCCCTTCCCAGAATCCTTGTGTCATATTGGGGTTATTCATAGCCTGCTGAGATGAGCGCCTGTTCAAAGGACTTCAGGCATTCAGTCAGATCAGCTCCAGACCGGAACCCACTACTCCTCCCCGTGGAAATCAGACTAATTTCTTTCTCCACAGCTCAGGTTCAATACAATTTTTTGCTTTATTTAATCCATTTTAAAAGATATCGGTGTAAGTATGTTGGGGTGCAAACATTGACATGTTTCAGTGGTGAACTTAGTCCTGACATTTGAGTATGGGCCCCCAAACGTCTCCATGCAGAACTGAGAGGAGGTTGTGCTTCTTCTGGGAGCGCATACAACTGAAGATGCTCAAGTTACCCGACAACGTCTGGTCGCTGGCGGCGATCTATTCAGCTGTATGTGCTTTCTCTGGGAATGCATTCAGCTGAAGATACTATTGCGGAGCAGAGAGCAAGCACTCATTTCTTTGCAATAGGACCCTGGAAGGCTGCAAGCAAACTTGCGGCCTTCCAGGGTATCCGGCACAGATGGCGTGCTATATCATCACGCTGCGTGTGCGGCCTGATGACATCACGCCGCCTGTTCCGGGAAGAAGATGAAGCGCCTCGAAGCAGCAGGCTAGAGAGGTAAATACTTTTTTTTTTTTTTTTTTTTTTAAACCCTGCCTATCGGAGACATATACCTGCCTATGGGGGAAATATATTTGCCTATATCTGCCTATGGGGGACATATACCTGCCTATGGGAGACATTAAACTGTCTATGTAATTTTATTGGTATCCATTTTTATTTTTGAAATTCACCAGTAGCTGCTGCATTTTCTACTCTAGGCTTATACTCGAGTCAATAAGTTTTCCCAGTTTTTTGAGGCAAAAGTAGGTGCCTTGGCTTATATTCAGGTTGACTTATGCTCGAGTATATACGGTACTTTGGTTTTTATATTGCTGTGTATATGCTGTACATCATCCAGCTTTCCTGTACACTGGATAGCCTATCTAGCATCCAAGAAAGGTGGGCGATGTCACATCCCTCACAGCAATCATTTTTTCATCATGAGAAAGGTGTGTGTCTGCTGTAGGTGATGTGGCATAGTCTCTGCACCCAGTGATGTCAGGGCAGCATCTCATAATGCTTTATTCTGGCATCACTACTATATAAAGAGCAGTAGGCAGACTGTCTGACTGTTGCTGGCTATTCTCAGGAGTCCTAATGCACATTAAATCAATCAAACAATGCAAGTCTTTTGACCAGGAGAAAAGGTGTATTTAGTAAAATTACCAAAAAGACATCTCCTCCTATCAGAAGAGGTGAATACAGTGCACGATCGTGAAGGCACCTAAACTCTAGCAGCTAGCAGTGATGAGTCATAATGTACAAATAGTTATCACTGTATGTGTCCACATTAGTTTATAACCCACTCCCCGTCCAGCTCTGTACATTACATACCTGTCAACACCTCTGTTTACATAGTGAAGGGATGAGTCACTAGAAGCAGCCAGATCTTTCTCTGCTCAGGTCACGCCCACTACAGAGGAGTGTTTCTGAGCTGAGTCTGGCTTTAAAATACACCCACTGAGTGATGACAAAACATCTATTGAGGTCATATAATCATTGGGCGTCACATGGTTTGTAGGGAGGAGGGGAGTAAATGGTTCTGTGCCTGGTTTTGCAAAGCAGAACAGGTAAATAGTTTTCAATGAGTATCAATTACAATGTTCAATATAATTAAGTTGTGTGCTCTATAACAAATAAAAAGATAGTCTCGGAAGACCCCTTTAATGGCAAAATTCCCAACAGGTGTTTGATCCTTAAATTGCCCAATAATTGCCCCAGGTCCAGATGGCATACACCCACGTGTCCTAAGAGAGTTAAGTGATGTCATAGATAGGCCCCTATTCTTAATATCATGGACTGTCTAATAACGGGGTATGTCCAAAGGATTGGCGCATAGCAAATGTGGTGCCAATATTCAAAAAGGGGTCAAAAAGTGATCCAGGAAACTATAGGCCAGTAAGCTTAACCTCTGTTGTAGGTAAAATGTTTGAAGGTTTTCTCAGAGATGCTATCCTGGAGTATCTCACTGAAAATAAATGTATAACGCCGTTCCAGCATGGTTCATGAAGGATCGGTCCTGTCAGACTAATCTCATCAGCTTCTATGAGGAAGTCAGTGCTAGACTGGATCGGGGTGAGGCACTGGATGTCATATATCTAGATTTTTCTAAAGCATTTGATACGGTGTCACATAAAAGTTGGTAAATAAAATGAGAATGCTTGGACTGGGGGAAAATGTGTGCAAGTGGGTAAGTAACTGGCTCACTGATAGAAAACAAAGGGTGGTGATTACGGTACAATACTCAGACTGGATCGCTGTTACTAGTGGAGTACCACAAGGGTCAGTATTGGGCCCTATCCTCGTTAACATTTTCATTAATGATCTTACACAGGGAATACACAGTAGAATATCGATCTTTGCAGACGATACTAAGCTCTGTAAAGTAATCAACAACAATAGAGGATAAGATGTTATTACAAAGGGATCTGGATAAGTTGGAAGCCTGGCAGGGAAATGGCAAGATGAGGTTTAACACTGATGAATGCAAGGTTATGCACATGGGAAGAGAAATCCATTACATAGCTACATGTTAAATGGAAAAACACTGGATAAAAGTGACATGTGAGAAGGACTTAGGAATCCTGGTGGACAGTAAACTTAATTGTAGCAGCCAGTGTCAGGCAACAGCAGCCAAAGCAAATAGGATCATGGGGTGCATTAAAAGGGGCATAGATGCATATGATGAGAACATTATTCTCCCATTATACAAGTCACTGGTTAGACCACACATGGAATATTGTGTACAGTTTTGGGCACCAGTGCACAGGAAAAACATTGTAGAGCTTGAACAGGTACAAAGGCGGGCAACAAAAATAATAAAAGGACTGGGTGGACTACAGTACCCAGAAAGATTAGCAAGATTAGGGTTATTTAGTTTAGTTTAGAGAAAAGAAGGCTTCGGGGGGACATAATACATATGTTTAAATACATCAAAGGTCAATATAGAGATCTCTCCCAAGATTTATTTATACACAGGGCTGTATCTAGAACAAGGGGGCATCCTCTACGTCTTGAGGAACGAAAGTTTCTACATAAACATAGAAAGGATTCTTTACTGTAAGAGCAGTGAGACTATGGAATTCTCTGCCAAGGGACTTGTCATGGTGAATTCAATAACCAGTTCAAAAAGGGTTTGGATGCATTTCTGGAGCGTAATATATAACAAGTTACAGTGACTAGGATTCAGGAGAGGGGGTCATTGATCCAGGATTTTTCTGATTGCCAGATTGGAGTCAGGAAGGAATTTTACCCAAAAATGAGGACAATTGGCTTCTACCTCATTGGGGGTTTTTGCCTTCCTCTGGATCAACACCTTAGCACAACAGGCTGAACTAGATGGACGACTTGTCTTTTTTTAGCCTTACAAACTAACTAACTAACTAACTAATTTAGAGGCTCAGTTTGATTTGGGATTTAAACAGTCTCCTCTCCATGTATAATTCTTTTCTAGGAGGGTCCTTGGTTCCAACTACAATGTTGCATTCTTATATAACCCTCATCCCTAAACCAGATAAGGATCATGCAGACCCGTCCAACTATAGGCCAATAGCTCTTTTGAACATAGACCTAAAGGTCTTTACTAAGATCCTGGCAGATCGGCTGACTCCCTCGTTACCTCAGTTGATCCATAATGTTGATAGACAGGGTACAGACAATACTAGGAGAGCTTTGGATTTGATTGAGATTATGAATCGGCAAGATCAGCCAGCTCTTCTCTTGAGTCTCGACAGACGGCGTATTATCGCCTGATTTGGTCCTTCCTATTTGCAGCATTGAGCGCATATGGACTACAAGGCTCATATATGGAAGCTATAAGAGATCTTTATTCTCACTCCTTAGCTACAATCTAACTGCCTCATAGTTTATCTGTCCCCTTACGGATTAGAAACGGAATAAGATAGGGAAACCCACTTTCGCCCCTTTTGCTTGTAATGTCCATTGAACCTTTGGCTGCAGTCATTCATTTAAACCCTGATATTAAAGGGTGATGGTACGTGTGAGGAATTCACTCAAAAAATGACAAATCGTTCACCCCCTCCAACTTCAGTCAAATGGCCTGCGAGAGGAAGAGGTCAATTATACCCATCGTAAATGCCCTTCTATAGGAAGATCGCTCAGCAGGGGAGACCACCACATCAAAAGTAGCCTCATCTCCATTAATTAGCACCAAGACATGTGCTCTCCCAAACCCCCAGCTACAAAGACTTGAACAAAAGGCTCCTAGCCGCAGCGGCCTCGATATTTCATAAAGATTTATAGGCGATCCGTTCATAACTGGTCTATGGCGGTTTCATATCTTAAAATATGGAACTCCCCGTACACATAGCCACCACTCCCACGTTCGCACGATGCAGGGGAACTGAGAAATCGAGAACTGGACTTAGGAAGCACATAGGATAGGGGTGTCTGACATCAGGGCGTAGCTTAGGTCCATCCCGTTCTGATGCTGCCGCTGGTTCCGTTCTGTGCCAATGCCGGCCGAGGTATGGCCCATTTTGGTTTTTCAGTCAGAAATGGCATGACCAGAGCGGGAGGAGTTTATAGACCGTCCCAGGGGTGTGTGGGGGCGTGTAGGGGGCTGTCACGTGGGCTGTCCCATCACAGATATAAGCAGGAGCCCCAGGTGTGCCCAGTCGTTGCATTCAGGAGGGGGGTACCTAAGAGCATTTCCAGGAGCATCCACACACAGAAGCCAGGCCACATAAGCCCCCCATGTGG
This sequence comes from Phyllomedusa bahiana, assembly GCA_025379985.1. Classification (NCBI taxonomy): domain Eukaryota; kingdom Metazoa; phylum Chordata; class Amphibia; order Anura; family Hylidae; genus Phyllomedusa; species Phyllomedusa bahiana. Next base: position 74,327 of record JAODAL010010674.1, on the reverse strand, counting down.
GCCTCAAACCAAGCCAACCACAGGTAACTGGACACATTTTACTGCCTTTGTCTGTAACCCATACTTGTATTTGCACCTCTGACTCTTATCTGTATATTATTATCATTTTGTATATATTTGTCTAGTGTGACCTCCAAGGCGAATTAAATCGATAAACTTTAATCTGAGCTAGTCTGTTGTCTTGATAACTGAGCTCACCCGCCTTATAATCGGTCTTAAATATATAGCTACCCCAAGGCTGGTTCCTGGCCTTGTTATAAGTTGGTAACAGACCGGTCTTATAACTAAACTAGAAACTGGTGGCAGCCTATTAGACTGGCAGATTTTTGTTTAACCAGTGTGGGTAAACAAATCTCTCTCAGCCGTTCAGGGTCGTTGGCGAGGAGTGTGTTATCTCATCCTCCCTGGTTCTCCCTGTGCCCGTGTGGACAGGGGTTAACGGTGGAACAGTATCTGGCTGACCTTGTGTACCCCTAGGGGGCAGCGCAACATCATGATACACCCCAAGTCAGACCTTCGACCTCGAGTGGGCCGGCGGGGTGGGCTGTTTCGTGGCAGTACGCAATAGAGGGTTCAAGTTATCGCTATTTGCTGATGACATTTTGTTATCTTTCTCATCACCACAGGTGACGTTGCCTAATTTGCACTCTATTGAGGAAATTTGGTAGACTATTGGGATTTAATGTAAACTAAGAAAACCAAAGCTTTGTCCATTAATATGCTCGAATCTTAGTTGCAACATCTTCGGCAGAATTTCCATTATAACTGGAAAAAAGATGTGTTGAAATACTTCGGGATATAAGGTATTTGACTGATTTGTTCTCTTCTGATTATCGACAGAATTATCTCAAACTATTTGCAGAAATTAGGAAACTACTGAATCAATTGCATCATTTACCTTTATCATGGTTTGGTAGCATAGCCTCAGTCAAATGACGATACTCTCTAAATTGCTTTACTTTTTTGAATACCTTCCAGTTCATATTCCTATGGGGAAACTTAGGGCAATCCAGGCAGTTATCATCATGGGCTGGAGGTCCTGGAGATAATAAAGTACTTTCTCGAGTTAAGGAGAATTCCTGGGTAGTCATCCTTGTATTCTTGCACAATATTGGTGGAAATAGAAAAGTTATGGCTGGTTCCTATACATCCAAATTCGCTATTATGGAATACCTCAGATATTCAAATATATGAGCCACTCTTGGAACCTATGACATTGCTGAGAAATGTATGACAAACATGCTCTAAGCATTTCTCCTTGAGCTCCACTGCCTCACCCATGACCTCTTTTCTTTTCCACCCACTTTTCCCTCACAGCTTATCATCCGCAAGTCTTAGGCCCTGGTTTGACAAACGTCTTTTTAGGTTTGCGGATATTGTAGACTATAGGACTAGCAAGATGCTGCTGTTTGAGAACATTAAATCTTCTTTCTACAGTATCTGCCAAACACTGCATATTATTCCTATCTACAAGTGAATCATTTTCTACGACATTAACACAGATAGGGTGTCCATTCCAACTAAATTTGAACACCTTTTTAAAGCTGGTACATCTACCAAGAGGCTTATATCTGCCATATATCAAATTCTAGTTGTCCCTGACCCTGAAAATCCTCCTAAGCACAAATACATGGAAATACGGGATAGGTATCTGGGAACTGCAATCTCTATGTCAGAATGGAGGTCCATCTGGTGGAGGGCTTCTAAGACATTCTTATGTGTGTTATACAGGGATAACCAATATAAAATGTTGCTTTTCTGATATCATATACCATCCTTGGTACATAAATTTAATCCAACAGTTTCTGACCATTGTTGGAGATGCAGAGCAGGGGGAGCCCATCTTTTTCATATCTTCTGGGAGTGTATACAGATAGAAAATTTCTAAAAAATTTTTTAACCCCCCCCCCCCAACCCCCCCCCGGGGGGAAAACAAAAGAGATTGTAGGTTGCCAGGTTCCTTTGGACCCTAAAATGTTTCTATTGAATTTAATCTCACAGCCAGTGGGGCATGCAGGGAGACAGTTGGTATTACACATTTTTACAGCAGCCAATTGTCTGATTTCAAGAAGTTGAAGGTCTCCCCCTCCCCCCTCTAGATCTGACCTTTGTCAAAGGATACAAGATAAGCACAGAATAGAATATTTTAAAAAGAATCCATAAAACCAATGGATAAAGTTTTTTTTGGGCCCTTACGGAACTTATTCTTTTTTAGGGCTGGCCTTGCAGGGGGCCCATTCTTATATCAAACCTAGGAAAACTGTGCAACCCCTTTCCCCATTGTTTTGTCTCCAAATTGTTTTTTTATTTCTTTGTTATTATATATTTGGGGTGGGGGTTTAGCATCGGGAAGGAAAGGGCGGGGCCCTCCCCCGGGAGACAGGACACTAAATCATTCAATTTCCCAGGCCTCCCTGGGTTTATTAGGCAAACTTTAATAGAAAAAAAAAAAGGGCCTTTAAATTTTAGGCTGAACAGATACATAAAAAAAACCTGCTGGGCTGGCCTAACTGAACACAAATTTCCCCCTCACATAATGGAAAAAGCGGGGAAAACCCGCTTTTACTCACGTGGGGTTTATTCAGAGGGCCCACCACCCCAAACATTACGGGCCCTGTAGTACAGGCTTTTTTGGCCTGACACCACCTTTCACTTGGTGCGTGGGGGTTTGGCCCCCCACACTGCTCTTTGACCACTCCAGGAAAAGCCGACCCAGACTAAGCGGTTTTGGAAACTGTACACAAAAAGGGAATGTGTCAGTAACATAGTGTTAGGGAAAACACTTTTTCCGGCCCTTCCTTCCCCAAAGGGGCCCAGGCCCTCGGTGAAAAGCATTTGGGCCCAGTTACCCCCTAAGGGCATAGGAGAGACTCTTGGGGAAATATATCTCCCAAAACAACCACTCTGCCTTTCACGGTCTCACAAAACCCCCCCCCTCTGTTCGAACCTTTGAGGTCGGAAAAACCCTGGCCCCCAAACAGTGGGGTTTTGGATAGGGGCATCGCTTTGGGCCCTAAATTTTTCCCTGCTTTTGTTTCCATTTGTAAATTTTAAATTTTGCGCGTTAAGAACCACCGGGGTGACCCTTGCTTTTCCTTTCCTTTCCCCTAAAGCACCCTTTTAGGGGAAGGAATTACCCAAAATTTAAACCTGAAGCGGGGGACCCAAAAGAAAATTACCTCAGGGTTCAAGAGCCCTTTTAAAGGGCCAAACATCCCACTCAAGTAACTGTAATTTTCTCCGCTGGTTGAGCTTCCTGCTCAGAATATAACGGGATGCTCCTCTCCCATACTTTTTTGGGGAAAAAACTGCCCCCAGCCCCCAATCAACCCCTTTTTGCCCTGTACAATGAAACCCCCTCTTAAAGTTCAATGTGATCAACCCCCGGACTCAAGGGGGGGCCTTTTTTCAAAATTCTTGGAAGGGCCTTTTTCCCACCTCGGGGTTTCCCAATTTGGGACCAAAACCCGATTTTCTGTGCCTAGCCCAAATCGTTAGGGGCGCTGTTTTCGGAAATTTTGGGAAATTTAAATCGCCGAAAATAACCCCACAAAAAACGAAAAAGCTCTCATCTCCCTTTTTTGTTGTGGGTTTTGGCCCCAGCCCCTTTAAATTGGGCTTTTTAATATTTTTTAAATTTGAGGTTTTATGCCCAGCCCTCCCTTTTATGTCCCCCAGGCCCCGGGCCCTTCTTCAACCCCTGGGGCTAATTTTTTTTGGGTTTTGGAAGTGATTACCGATTCGTAATGAACCTTCCGGTTTTGGGTTCACCCTTAAAAGGATTTGCCTTTTCTTTTTTTGGACCCCCAAATTGCCCCAGGTTTTAATTTTTTCCCTGACCCCCCTCAAAAATATGGCCCCGCGCTTCGGGGCCGGAAATTTTTTTAAAAAATGGCCCTTTCCCCCACGGGGTTTCTGTTACAATATCAGGGCCTTATGACATCTGTACGCCCTGGAAGCTCCAAAAAATAAAAATCCTTATTTCTTTGTTATAAACTCAATTTTTTTGGGTTTCTGGGATTTTTGCAGTAAAGTCTAAACACATAAACCTCTGGAGTTCCCACTAAAAGGGGAACTCCAGCAGTCAGGGTCTCTCTGTTTTTTCCATGGTTTAATTTTTTTAAACGTGGTACAATTGCTTTGGCTTCCGCTTCCCGGGGTTTTGGGTTTCCCCCTTTATATTCACATTTTCCAAATTTTTTTTAAGCACTTCATGGGGCCCTTGCCATTTTCTAAAAAATTTCTCTCCTTACGAAAGGACCAATTTAAAAACCCCGATCCCTGGGTTAAAGCTCGGTCCCTTTGGGCCGGGATTATTATATACTCGGCTTTGGGGCCTCCTGTGCCCTGCTGAAAGGTGTTCCCCTGACATTGGCATAACGGCACCCGTTTTTTTGTCTTGCTTTTGGGGGAAAATTGTTTAAAAATCCATTCCAGTAGGGGGTGGACCCCCTGCTAAAGGGTTTCCTTTGCGATGTCCAGGAAAACCTGTGGATGTTCCCAATAAACCAGCTTAAAGGGAAAAAAAACCATGAGGGACTGCGGAATTCCCTGACTGAAAAACATCAAATAAGGGGGAAAAGACATCGCAGTTTTTTCCTGCCCTTTTCCCCAACCCAAACCCCCTTTTTAACTTTGTTTTTTAAGTCTTGTTGAAATTTTTCCCCACAAAACCTTTTTTTTTTGGGGGTGAACGCAGCGTATGAAAATTTCCCTTAATTTCATAGTTTGGGATAACCCCCGTGCCCTTTTGGGACATAAAGGGGTCCCTTAAATTGGAAAAGGAAATCCCCTTTGGGGGATCCGAAAGGGAGAACATAAAAAACAGACCTTCGCAATAATTTTTGAGAAGGTATTTTGAAAAGGGAAAACGTCTTAGGATAATGTGGGGCATCTTTAACTACCCCAAATTTATATATTGATGGCCCCGGCAGTTTTCACAAAGGGGGCCTGGGGTAAACCTTTGGGTGATCCCCCTTAAAAATGGTACCTCAATTAAAGGAAGTGGCCCCAAAAGGACCCCCCCCCTGTAAGGGGCATAGGAGTTTGAAAATTTGACACTCTGGGCAGGCCTCACGTTCCTTTTTTAAATCAACATGTCCCCCGGGCCCAAAAAACCCCCCTTTGGAGTTTTAACGCTTTTTTGGTTTTTTCCCGCTACCTGGGAAAAATTTCTTTTTCTCGGGTCCGGCCCAATCTCTAAATAGGGCTGGGGGTTCCACCACTGTTCTAAAACCCCCCCATCTCTGTCAACCTGATACAGCACTTTTAAAATTGACTGCCAGGGGGGGGAAACACCTTTTTCACCCCCTGGATATTGGGGTTTCCCCCCTTCAAAACCCTTTCACTTTTTTCCCTGGCTTTCCCCAAAGGGTTTGGGGGCCCACGTAGCTGTGCACCCCAAAATTTAAACAGGGGGAAACCCTCCAGGTCAGGCATAGCAGCCACCTTTTCCCCTTTTCCCTCATCTCCCCTGAAAGGGTAGGGGTTGGGGGGAAATTATCACCCTTTTCCTGTGATCACTCTACTCCCTTTGAACTGTACCTTGGGGTAAAAAGGTTCAGGGTTAAAAAAGGGACAACCCAATAACATAATCACTGACATTTCCGGGCTTTCCGGCCGATTTGCTGCCCCCAGGGTTGGATTTGTCCTTTGGGCACGTTTTCAGTAAGTCCCATGGTTGTACCTCTAAACGGGGTTTAATGGGGGCCCTCAGCCATCTTTTGGGTCCCTTGTCAAACCCAGTCTGGTTTCCCAGAGGAAAACAGGGGAAAAATTTGGTCCATCCCCACCCTTTTCTCAAAACCATCGGCATACTGTAAAATCTTTTGGGCTTAACCCCCTTTTTCCCCAAGGGGGAACAGGTCTTAACATTTTGGACGTTTTGGGTTTAAGTGCTCAAAAAAGGTCCATTTATGAAACCCCAAAGGGGCCCACACATTGAAGTTCCCCCCCTAAGTTACCAGAACTAAACCCTTTAATTTTGCATAGCCCCCTGGCATCCTGCCTTGGGGTTTTAAAAATTTTGCATTTTGGGGTTCCCCAGCCCAAAAAAAGGCGCCACTCCCCTAAACCCCAGTGATCACAGGAGTTTCTCTCGCCCCTGCTCCCCTTTCAAAAAAGAGCAAGGTAGGCTAATCGTTCCTGGCGTCATCTTCTGAAAAGGTTTCTGTAGGTATGGGTGGGGGGAAGCAAGCTTGACGACCTCTGATACTTTGTTTTCCCGGTTTTTTCCAAAGTCCGCATGCCGGGTTTAAATGTGCTGTTTTTTCCTGAAGGGAGACTTTTGGGCTTCAAATTACAGTGCTTTTGGTTTTTCCCCCTGAACATGCATGGCCCCCTCATGCACTTTTTCTGGGTTTGTTTACCCAAAAGCTGGAACGGTTCCCCCTAAATTGAGTTGTTTTAAAAAAGTTCCCCAAATATTTGCAGCCGGGTTTGGCGGGTGCAGTGGCCCCCTTTTTAAACCCAGGAAAAAGGGGGTTACGCCTTTTTCCAGGCAGTTTTCCCCCGAGCCGTTCCCCTAACCCCGGCTGGAGCAAAAAAAGTGTATGTCCCTTTAAATTTTTTTAAAATTTTTCAAATTTAAAATTAAAAATTTTTCCAAACAAAAAAAAAAAAAAAAAAATACATTTACTATGTACAGAGATGGTTATCCCCGGTTTAAAGTTAAAAAAAAACAGGAGAAACAAAACATAAAAACCCAAAAGTTTGGGTCCCAAATTCATATCTAGCCCAAAATAGAGACATAAAATTTTGGGGGTTCCCCAAAAGTAGTAAGATTATTTTTTTTGCTTTTAAAAAGGCCCCTTTACAAAAAAAAAGGGCTGATAATGACAAATTTAAGTAAAAGTGGAAGGGTTGGAAATGCTTTAAAAAGAGTTTTCCTTTCACATCAAACCTTTCAAAGACCCCAAAGGGTTATTTAAAAAAGGTTCCTGTCCAAAAAACCCAAATTTTATGCTTAAATTTTGGGGAAATCAAAGGTTTTGGGGGGGTTCAAAAAGGGAGGTTTCACAACTGTTTTGATAAAAAAACCCTTTGGATTTTTCCCTTGATTCCTCCCAAGGAGGAAGATTTCCAATTTTTTACAAATAGTTTAACTCTGTTGCTACAAACTGGTAAAAAAAACTTTTCCCTGAAAAAAAGGGGGAACCCTTAGGTTTAGGGCCCGGGACCCGCTAAAAGGGGTTTAATGTTAAATTTTGAAAGGGGCAAGTTCTGAAAGTAACCCCTCAATTTGTTTTCCAAAGATTTGAACCTTTTGAACAGCCCCCCACAATTTTAGAAGGGGGGCCCGGGTACCCAAAATTTCCCCCCCAAAACAAAGTGCTGGGGCTAATAGAAAAAGATGAACTAGGGGGGGTTTTGGGTAAAATTACCCACCCAGATGCATTTTTTTTGGGACACTTCTAAATGTTAAAATTGCATCTCGAGTTTTTAGTACCCGGGTTTCAGAAGCTCCCTAGCCACGCGTCGCTGGGGAAGCATTCCCCCAAATTTTCATTTCCCTTTGGGTGCAGTATGGGTTTTATTTTGGGGGTTCCCTTGCTGCACAAAAGGTGGTAAGTAAACTGAAAAGCCCTTTTTTCAAAACCCTTTTTGGGGGCCCCTTTGGGAAAGTTAAAATATGGGGAGAATCTTTTTGGTTTGCTGGGCCGGGCCATCCTGCTTAAAAAGTCTTATTTGTAAATATTTAAAAAAATGTGGACGGCCAAATTTTAAGTAACATTAAGTCGAAAAAATCCTAAATGCTTGCCCCCCAAAAGTTTGGTCAACAGTAAAAAGGATTCGAGTACCAGTCCCTCAAGGAAAGATGGGAAACGGGGTTGGGTATGGAAAGGGAGCAATCCTTTTTAGACAGTGGATCCTACTATTGTGTTTAGCATTTTTAAAATTCCATGTTTGGGGAAAAGCATGTTGCAACGAGGGGACGGAAGGAAAATGGATATTTGAGTTTCAGGAATTCTGACCCTTAATAATTCTTTAACTAAAAAGGGGAGTAAAAAGGGGGCTCTCCATTTGGGCCCAATGGTTAAATTTAAAAGGGGATTTCCCAAAAAGAAAAAAAGGGTTCTAAATAAGTTTGCAAAAATTTAAAAAGTTTCGGGTTTTCAAAACGACATACCCCCTTGCTTAGTGAAAAAAGATATAAGTTTTGTTTTTTACCCCTTTGGGTTTTTTTCCCCAACCCCATAGGGATCCCCGGGGGAAGATCGATTGGTTTTTGTTGAGAAGGGAGTCTGATAGGATAAAGGGAAAAGGGATCGCAGTACATACAAAAATTCGGGAGCAAAAAACCCTTTGGGGGTTTTGACATTTACCCTTGCCATCCAAAGACAGAGAAAACCCGGTTTAAGCGTTTGGTCCCCTCTACCTGGGGCCAAAATGGCATCCATATTAAATTTGTGGGGGAATGCTTAAAGGGGGAGGTAAATTTTTAATACCAATAAGAATAAAAAGTATAAGCCCCAAATGAAAGTTGAATTTGGATAAATGGGGTTTTTTGAATTCCGGAAATATTAAGGGGGGAAATTTTAAAGTTTTGGACACTTTTTGACGATTTAAGAGCTGAGAGGGGAAGTTTCCAGGACGCCTAGGGGGGCTTCCAGAGAACCCCCCCCGGGCACTACAGAAAAAATTCAAAATTGTCGTCCGGGGAAAAAGGTTTAAATTTTATGTTTTAAAATTCCCAACATGGGATACCGGGTTTGGGGCAAATTCCCAATCTTCTCCCTAGGGGTTTTTGGCACATTTAAAAATTAAAAGGGGAGAGCGGAAAAAACCTTGTCTTGTCCCCATTGTAATTTGGGAAGGAGTCAAAAAAAAACCTGAGGCTAAACTCTGCGGGGGAAGGGGGCAGAATAAAGGGAAGAAATACCCTTTGAAAATGGGGCCCTTCCCAAAACCCAAAATTTTTAAATAGTGTTTCAGTCAAGTTTTTCCCAATTGAGCCGATGAAGGCTTTTTTTCCGCATCTAATAAAAATGAATTTCCAATTTTCCCGGGAAAGGGGTTTTGGACCCCAAAGGGGTTTTTAAAATTTTTTTAATGGATTAAGATCCAGTACCCTCCTAATCCCATCGGGGTTTTGGCGCCCCCTTTGAAAAAGCCCACTGATCTTTTTTAAATGAAAAAAAGGGCAGGAGCCATTTAATCTGTTCGCTATGTTTTAGCAAATATTTTTTTTCACATTTCCAGAAAAGGAAATGGGGGGGTTTTTACTTGGGTCGGTTTTCCTTCCCCGGGTTTTGGAAATAGTGGTTACCGTGGCTTTTGGCATCCTTTGGGGGGGTTTTCCCCTTATTAATAATGGCCGGGGAAAGGGTTTTGGGGGAATAGGTGGGGGGAAAGGTTTGGAACAAAATATTTATATACTCGTTTTTTAGGCCATCGGGGCCATGGTGTTTATTAATTTTTGGAAGCTTTTTATGGGGCTTCTTTTTTTCCTTTAAATTGAAATTTGGGTTTCTTTTAAAAAAACCTTCCACTGGGAAAATGGATAGAGGGGGAAATTTTTTAACCTGGTTTAAAAAGGAAGTGTTTGGTTGATCAAATAAATTTTTGGGAGCCCTCTGGGTCATCTTTAAAGTTATTTTAAAAGACTTATAATACGGGTGAAAAAGGCTTTTGCAATGGTTGGGGGTTGAATATTTTGGATTTGTCTGAATTAGTAATTTTAAGGGTTTTTTACTCTAAATTTGTAAAACCCCTTAACTCTTTTTGGGCCAAGATTTTTGAGAAAAGGGGTCCCCATGAATTTTAAAATTTCCCAATGGAGTTTTAACAAGTGGGTTTCAATTGATGGAATATAGGGGCGGAGCTTTTTTCTAGCCGCAGAAAAATTTTTCTTTGATCAGAGGTAAAAGGGGTTTGATTTGAACATTTTATCAAGAAGGTTATATTTGGGAGAAAAATTCATTAAGGGCCTTTTCCCTTTTTAGTTTCCTTGGGAAGCAATTTGGATACGATTTCCTCATTACTGCTTTATGAGCACACCAAAAGAGTTTCGGCTGAGGGAGATTTTTGGGGAGTTTTTAAATTTTTCGAAGCTTCGGGGTAAACGAAAAAAAAAAAACGGGTTTTAATTTTTTTTCCTTTTTTGCCTTTTTTAAATTTCCTTTTTTCCGGGGATTTAGTAAGAATTTTAAATTTTCCCCAAAGGGGTTTTGGAAGAAAAAGTTGGGGCTTTAAACCCGGACAGGAAAAAAAAATAGGTGCGTGGTCCGCCCAAGTAGCATCCCCTTTAATTCTCAGCCTTCAAAAACATTAAAAAAGGCTTTTTTTATCTACAAAAAAAAAGTAAATTTCTAGAATGGGGGGTTTTTTGAGGGGGGAAAAAAAGGTGTAGTCCATTTTCCTTCCGCTTTGTCTAACCGCCCCGGGTCAGGAAAGATTTTCTTGCCCCCAACAGAGTTTTTAGCTCTGGAGACTAATGAAGGGGAAACCCCCTTGGTTTCTATCTGAACGGGTTGATCCCCAGTTGAAAAGCCCCCCAACATATCACTAACCGCCCCTCGCCATTTTTTAGCTCTAGTTTATGGTTTTAGGTGAAAAAGGAAAATTTGAGGGTTTTTTGGGAGCTTATAAAGTAAGGAAACGTGTAGGGGTTTTGATGAATCACAGTTTTAAAGAAAAATGAATCTCCCTTGGGGGGTCGAGCAAGAAATTTTACTTAAGTGGAAGGGTTACCGAAATTTTTTAATAAAGAGCGCCCCCCCAAAACTTTCTTAGATGGGTTTCCCGGGAAAAAGGAATGGGGGAACTTTTATGTTTCAATCTATAGGAGTCCCAAAATTTGAAAGATGTGTCTCTTGAACACATGGGAAATATCTACTTTCTGCTTTATAGCTTCTCTCCATGAGGGGTACGCTTGTGTGGGGAATTAAAGGGGACCTTTGGGGTTTTGGGGGACAAAATTTTTTTAAACCCCTTAGTGACGCAAAAAAAGGATTTTAGTAATTTTAATTCCCCAAAACAAAAAAAAAACAGAGTTAAGAAATTTAAAACGAAAAGCATGAAAAATAGGGCCCTTTTAAAACTAATAAAAAGTAGACAAACCAAAAAAATCCCAGCGGGGGAAAAAGTTGGATTGAAATTTCCCATAAAAAGGGGCTCCAAATCAAAAGGGAGAAAAGGTTGGGGGTAAAGTCCTGTCGGGAACCTGCGGGAAAAGGGAGTAAGAACCAGACAAAAAAAATTTAAAGGCACGTCTTTTAGGGGGAGGAAAAATTCCGGTGGGACTAGTTTTGCCAATGGTTTTGTTCGTCGGAAAACCCTTAAAGCTTAGAACGAGGGTTTTTGGTCGGAAAAACCAAATGGGTGGGGATAAAAACCAGGCCCGGGTTGCCCCCTTTTTTTTGAGGGTGAAATTGGGGGGGGTTGAAATAAACCCCCACAGTAAAGATTTTTCCTTTGGGCAGCCGGAAGGAGTGGTAAAGATTACATTTTGAGGAGTCCTTTTTTGATTACTTTTTTTTAAAACGGGGAAACCCCCATTTGGGTATTGGGATATTATTTTCCCCTTAAACCTTTGTGGGGGGGGCAAACTCTTTCCCCCGGCGGAGCATTGTCCCCGTTTGAGTTTTTCCGGGTAAATTGGGGATGTTCTGTTTTCCTCTCTGGCAGGTGGGCATTTTTCCCGAAGGGTTTTAAAGGGAAAAGTTTTTTTGGGTTTTAAAAATTAATGGATTCTAGCGATTCATCCCTGGGTAGGGGGGGAAGAGGGTTTTGGGGGAGTATGGATCCCGGGTTATAAAGAGGTCAAAAATTGAGCCCCCCGGGAAAATCCCGGGGCCTTTAGATCTGTTAAAAACGGGATAAAAGTCTGGGGAACCGATTCAAAAAACCAGGGGAGGCGTATATTATTATGTCTTAAAACGACCCTCTGGGATAAAGGGAACCTTTGGATACAGTTTCTGGACTTCCCTTAAAGTGAAAAGTTTTTGGGCATCTATAGAAGATTATGAAATTGGGGCAAATTTCCGCCTTTTTCCCTTCCCCCACATGCTCTGTTCGGAAGCAAGCGCGGGGTAAAAACCTTTTCTAAATTTCCCCCCATCTTTTTTTTTTAAAAACCCTTTTGGGAAAAGATTTTTAAAAAAGAACCCAAATGGGCTTTGGAGAGTGTTTTCCCTAAGTACAGAAGGAGTCTGCAACCCTGTGATTTTCCAAACGTAGAGTTTTGTCTGGATGAGGTTTGAGAGAGAGTTGGGGATAAGTTATGCCTTTCCCTGCTCTGTGAGCGTGGGGAAAGGAGGGGGGAAAAAAAAACTCTTTTTAATTTTTTTGGGGGTGGGTTTTCCGGTTTTTTTGGATTTTCCCACCCATTTTTTTTTTTTCATGGAAAAGGGGAAAGGTATTGGTTAGAATATAATTCTTTTTTTTTTTTTGTTTTTGTTGTGTTTTGTCTTTTTTTTTTTTTTGTTTTTTTATTTTTTTATTGCTTTTCCTCAAAAACTCCCCTTTTCCTTATTTTTGGGTTTCGGGGTGTAAATTTGGGGAAAGGATGAAATGGGAATTTGTCTTTTGGGACTTCTTTAAGTAATTTTTAAACCCAATGCCCTTTGATAAAGGGGGGAGCCCCCGGAGTGTAGAGATTTTAATAAGTACCCTCAGTATATGCACGAAAAAGTATGGATGTTTTGGGGAACTTTCTTTTGGTTAAGGGTTTAAAGGGAAGCACTTTAGGATGTACTGTTTAAAATAATCAGTCCGGAGGGGAGGGCGGGTTCAGGTTTTTTCGGGAAAAAAAAAATTTTTGCTCCAAAAAAATTTGGGGAAAGTTTAAGTGACTCCTAATAAAGAACGGTTGGGGAGGTGCTGACAGCACTTTGCACTGTGGGAACCTCTCCAAAGATGTCCTTATTTAATCCGGGGACGGGTTCAAAAGCGCTGCTGTTATAGAGAAAGCAATCAATATTTTCCCTTTTTTTTTCTTAAGAAAATGAGTGGGGGTGCTGTTTGGTTTAGAGGGGGCACTAGTACTGTAAATGTTAGGAAGCTTATATTAATTTAAAAACTGGAAATTGGTTTTTGGAAAGTGATTAGTTCCAAAAGGAGCAAATGTTTAAAAAACCAATGGGGGGAAAGGTTTTAGCCCCAAAAATCCTTTGGGGGTGCAGAGAGGGGCAATTCCTGTCCCCTTTTAAAACAGGGGGTTAAAAGGGGGAGGGGAAAGGGGCGGCTGGCCAGGGAACTGTTGTGCGGGTTTGCTGCAAAAGGCTGCACCACAAGGCGGGTTTTTGTGACCCTCAAGGGGGAAAGGGGGCCCCTGAAATTTACCCCCAGTCCCGATTTCTTCTTCAAAAGTCCCCCGGGGCCCCTTTAAGATACACAAAATAAAAATTTTGGGAACAGGGGAAAAACGGGTTTCTTATCTGCAGCTAAAGTTTCCAGGCAGGTAGAAGGAAATGTCGGTTTCCCGCGGGTCCCTGGGGAGGAACCCCTGCGCTAAAAACCTTCCCCCCTTTAAGGGGGGGTCGGGGGGGCGCGGGGTCAGAGTGCGGGCTGCTACAAAAATTGTTCCTGTCGTCCCCCTTAGCGGGGGTAAAGATCGGGTTGTCCCCACTTCTAAATTTGCAGCTAAATTAGGCGGGGTTTTGGGGCCCACTGTCAGAGTGCCTGGAACCTTTTGGATTGTAATCCCACCTCAGCACCCGATTTACACCCTGAAGATGGTGGTGTGAAGAGGGTCCCAGACTCGGTACTGGTGGGGATTTTAAAGGGGAAAAAAGGGGTTTTTTTGTTTTTTAGTGGTGTCCTCCTCAAAAAGCCCCTCCTCAAAAGGGCCTCTCACTCCATGCAGGCCCAGGCCCCCCCCCCCGTGTATGCCCCTTTTAAAAATGTCTGAATGCCTGCCCCAAACACTATATGGGATTTTTTAGCGTCGGTGGGGAAAGGGCAGGACCCCCCAAACAGACAGAAACGGGAAAAACAGAAATCAGTTAAAAGTTCCGGGCACTGCCGGGGTTTTTTATTGGGAAAATTTTAAAAGGGAAAAAAAAAAACGAGTCTTTAACTTTTAGGCTGACCAAAGAAAAAAAACCCCCCTGCTCCCCCCCTTGAGAAACTAAACAGAAAAACTTTTTTTCCCCCCAAACTATAATGGAAACCCAAAAAAACGTTACATTTGGGATTCCTAAAGAGGGCCCCACCAGCCCCAAAAACCCAGGCCCTAAAAGGTCCCAACTTTATAAGCCGGGACACCAGCCTCACCGGTTGCTTGGGGTGGCCAAAAATTAACTTCCCCCCTTTGACCACTCCGGGGGAAAAGCCAAACCCAGACAAAATTTGGAAATTGGCCCCCACTATACTAAAAAAAGTTTTCCGTAACAAATTTTGTTACTGACATTTTTTAACTGCGCCTTCCTTCACCGGCCCGGGCCTCTGGGGTGACACGCATCTGCCCATTTTTTACCCCAAAAGGGACCCACGGAGACACATTTGGGGGGAAATCAAACCCACTCCCCCCCACCCCCACCCTTAAACTGTCCCAAAATAAAATTATATATATATATTAGGGAATCAGCCCCAAAGGTAAATTAAAAAAAAGGGAAAAAACACATTTCTGAGACTTCCTTGATAATGGATTTATTGCCCGGAATTTTTAAAACAACAGGAAAAAAAAAACTTGGGCGGGGCCTTAAAACAAAACAAACAGCAAAAACTTTTCTGTGTTTTTAAAATCACAGTTTTCGGGGTTTTTCTTTCCTTTAGCGGGGATCCCACCCTGGGGATGATTCCCCTATACCGGCGCAGAAAGTTTTTCCCAAAACTCTCACAAAATTCAGAACCCCGCCCTAAAGAAAGAAACCCCCCCCCCCCCCCCCCCCCCACCCCTTTGGGACTACCCTAGGTTTAAATGGGTTTCTGAAAAAAAAACCAAGGGGCCCTGGATTTGGGAAAAAAGGGAAAGTACCCAACCCCCCCCCGCCCTTTGGCTTTTCCCGTAAAAAGTCTACCCGTTTAAACTGCATGGGTTTAAATTAAAAAACGAATAAGAAACATGGGCCCAGGGGGCCAAATTTCCCCCGAACCATACTTTTAAGGCTTTTTCCCCACACGGAAAAACCCGGGCCCATCTGGGTGAACAAAACGGCCGTCCACCAGGGCCCCTTGGGTTTTTCCCAACCCCCCCCCCCCCCCCGGGCCAAAAAACCCCGGGGTTTTTGGGGCAACTTAAACCACCAAACTATAAAACCCTTGACAGGCCGTCCGCATTTTCCTTGTAACTTGCCTGGCCCTTACCCTCTCCCAATAAAAACAAAAATCTTGTAATGCCAGAAACCTTTGGGTTTGATCCGCGAATTGTTCCCTTTTTTTTATCCCCACCCTTTTTAGTGGGGCAGGGTCGGACAAAAGCTTGCATTTCCCTTACCTAGCAAGAATTAACAAAAGGGAGTTTATTTGCCCCTTTAGGGCCCAAAAACCCTCTTTTCCACAATGCAAAATTTCCCCTTTCCACGGGGGAGATTTTTCTTATGGGGTTTACATTCCCGGGTTTGCTCCTACCTTTTATCCACTTGGGAAAAAAACTGTGCCCA
Organism: Phyllomedusa bahiana; assembly: GCA_025379985.1. Lineage (NCBI taxonomy): Eukaryota > Metazoa > Chordata > Amphibia > Anura > Hylidae > Phyllomedusa > Phyllomedusa bahiana. The sequence continues at coordinate 58,782 of JAODAL010010674.1, read as the reverse complement.
CCCCACATCCGACGCATCTGTTGGACCACAAATTTCCCCGGGAAAAAGTCCGGGGCTACTAACAGGGGTTGTCGGCATGGGCCCTGTTTAAGCTCCTGAAAAGCCCCCTCTGCTTGGGGAGCCCATTTATCAGGGAGTGTCTTCCCTTTGTCAACCTGTAAAAGGGAGGCTATCCTGCAAACCTGGGAAAAAAAAAGTCTTTAAAGCCGCTATCCCAAGGAATGCCCTCCTGTTTCTTGGAGGGGGGGGCGGGGCCATTTCTGTAACCCTAAAAACCTTATTATCTGGGTTTAATTTTCCCCCCTTCTGACAATGTACCCAAGTTTTTTTGTCTCCTCCATTCCCAGGGCCATTTACTTGGGGTTAATTTTAAACCCAGCGTTTCTCAAGGCATAAAACCACCCGGTTTCCCTTTAGATATCTCCCATCTACAAAAAATGACGATGTCACCCAAGTAGGTAGCGGCATATTTTCCTAGGGGGAGTGAATTTGGGTCCATACCCCTCGGAAAGGGGCCCGGGGCCCCCTTGTAACCCCAAACAGACCGGACTTTTAAAAGGGGCCCCGTGGGGGGGGAGAAAGCGGTTTCCCCCTCCCTCTTTCCCCCAAATGGGATCTGCCAGTACCCTTTCGTGAGGTCAAAAGGTGGTGAATATCTACTGGCCCAACGCTAAATCAACTATCCCCCCGGGGGTGGGGTAGGCATCCCCCTAGAACCCATTTAAGGAAAATAGTAAATTGCAGAATCTCCCTCCCCTTTTGGGCTTTGGCATAGTACAAGGGGCTTGACTATCACTTTTGGATTCTTAATTACCCAATTCTAATCCTTTGAACCTCCTTCCCCACAATTCCCTAGGGGGCTTCCGAAATCCTATATGGCCTTAGGTTAACCCGGATTTGGGGGGGTTTTTGGAGGACTCGGGTTTATACACAGAAAGGGGCCCGGGGTCTCTGTGAACGATCTTTGTTTGTGGAGTAACTCCCTGCATTCGCTTTTGTGGGGGGGACAGGGTCTTCAACCTCACTGCCTCCCTTCGACATGGGTTGCCCTGTATGGCAAGGAGAACCAGGGGTTCCTCTCTCTCCATGTTTTAGCAGGTTGCAGGGTAACCTGATGGCTTCTCCTCCCGGGCTGATGTCCCTTAAAATTTAAACCCTCTCCCCCTTTTTCCACGATTTCGTAGGGGACCCGGCCATTGGCAAAAATTACTTTAACGGTGGGGATTAACACTAACCCGGTCTCCCGGATTTGAATGTCTTGGCGGGGAGCCTATTTTACCCTGGACGGGCATCTTGTGGCAGAGGTGTTTCTTTAAAAGGAGTACTTGGGCCATTTCTCCTGCATTGGGTACATGTTCCACCACACTTTTATGGGGAGTAACCTCACTTCCCAGGTTTCCTTTGCCACTTCCAACATCCCTAGGGTGCCTGCCATACAGAAGTTCAAAACGGTGAGAACCCGTGGAGGGTTGGGGCACTTCCAAAAGAAAATAAAAAGTAAGGGGAAGAGACAGCCCAAACCCGCCCTCCCCTCTACCCCTTTTTTTTTATGGCTTTCAAGGGTTTATAAACCTTCCCCAGGGGGTCCCTTTGGGGTGGAGACCCATGTGCGGCAACTGGGGGACTTTTAGCACTTTGCACGTTTTCATCACTTTTGGGCTTTAACGGGGTTCCCTTTACGGTTAGGATTTCTTGGGATCCCCGTTTTGGGGGGAAAAAAATAGAACACTCCCTGGGTATGCCTTGGGCGTGGGGTTTCGTAGAGGGAGGCTTCGGGTATCGGGGGGCATAAACCACAATGACCAAGATTATTGGGGCCCCCAGTGTTTTTCCCCTGGCCCCCCCCAATCCATTGTATATGTCAAAGGGGACCCCAATAAATTTAAAGGGGACAAGGGGCTAGGAAAGTGGGCTTTGGGGGAAATCACCTACACACGGGCAGGGGTTTGGCAGAAGCCCTGATCTCTCTTAGCACCAGGCCCAAAAAAACATTGCAGGATTCCCTTTTTAAGGGGTTTTGGGAACCCCTAGGTGACCCCCCAACATATGGGAGTGGGCCAAATCATGACCAACCGCCTATATGGGCCCCCTGACTTAATTGTTTCCCCCACCCCCTCCCTTTTTTGGTCACCCCGGGAAGAGATCTTGATTTAAGGCAAAGTGCTGGAACCGGTTTTTCTGCCCCCGGGTTTTGGGGTACCCATTTAAGATGATCACGCCCCCCCCCCCCCCCCCCCCATGGCCTCTTTCAAGGTCAGATTCTGGAGCTGAGCTCTACCAAAATTGCCTCTAGACACATCTAACTCGGGGACATTTTCCTCCGAATGAGACTCCTCCCCATTGGCCCCTACCATGACGGATAGCGGAAACTCAGGGACCACCTCTGATTCCTCTGGACGACTGATAATCATGGTTTTCCCCCACAGATCCCAGGACCAAGGGCAATCACGGCCCACAATGACCTCATGCATCAGATTTTTCACTACCCCAGCACTTTGAGAGAGTGTACCCCAGTCTGTTTCCAGATTAACCTGGGCCACTGGGTACAGCTTGGTGTCCCCATGAATACATGTAACCCCTAGAGTTTTCCCTGGGACCAGCTCATGTGGCAGAGTGGCTGCAATGAGGGTGACTAGGCTTCCTGAGTCCAAGAGTCCCGAAACCAGGATCCCATTCAAAGTCAGGGTGCACATCTGGGGTTCCTCCCCCTTGTTGGGTACAGCACTGCAAACTGGTTGCGCAAACAGGGAACGGCGGCACGCCGCAGAGCAGTCCATGGGCTCGGTGGTGAGGGGACACTGGGCCGCCATATGACCTGGGCCCTGACATCGCCAGCAAATGATATCCCTGGATACCCTTCTCGCGGCTGGGTCAGGCCTTCCGCGGGGCTTGTCCCCTCCCTCTCGGAGGGTTTTGGGTCCCCCATTTCTCCGGCCCTCCCAGTATGGGCATTTTAGGCTCCCTCCCCCCCCAGGGATTTCTCCATAGCGTGGAATCTCTCCACCAGTCCCACCAGGTCGTCTGCTGTCTGGGGATCTCCCTGCACTACCCAGCACTGTATGGGGCGTGGGAGAGAGTGCATGAAATGGTCCATGACCACCCGCTCCACCATTTGCGCAGGGGAGAATACCTCCGGCTGTAACCATTTTTGGACCAGATGTAATAGGTCAAACAGCTGAGATCTCGGAGGTTTCCCCTCACTGTACGCCCAGTGATGTACCCTCTGGGCCCGAACCGCTAACGTAATGCCCAGGCGGGCCAGGATCTCAGCTTTTAACTTGGGGTATTCTTTAGCGTCCTGCAAGGCAAGGTCATAATATGCCTTCTGGGGTTCTCCCGTTAAATAAGGGGCCAGAACCTCAGCCCACTGCTCCAGTGGTAGCTCTTCCCGGTCCGCGACGCGTTCAAACACGGTGAGAAAGGCCTCAACGTCGTCCTCCAAGGTCATCTTCTGGAGGGCCTCCCGTACGGTCTTCCTGGCCTGATGGCTGCCATCACGGGCTTGCGGAGCTGGCGTTTCCCGCGCTCGAAAACCGCTCGTCAAAACGGACATTGCTGCATTAGTAGCTGATTCGTCGCTTGCTGAGCCTGCATGGCTTCACTATGGATCCTCTCCTGCTGCACTGTGGCTTCCCTGTGCGCTGCCTGCTGCTGCGCTGTGGCCTGTTGCTGAGCCTGCATGGCTTCCCTGTGCACTGCCTGCTGCTGCTCTGAGGCCTGTTGCTGGGCCTTCAGGGCTTCCATGTGAGCTGTCTGCTGCTGAGCTGTGGCCTGTTGCTGCTGCAGATTTGCCTGCACCAGGTGCTCGATGAGCTTCTCCATAGCAGTAGCTTTAGCTTGGCTCTGTGCTGAAGCCTTAACCCAGGACATAAGTTTATGCCTGCATCCTCCACCACTTGTAGGGAATCAGCCCAAAGGTAATACAGGGAAACACAGTCTGTGACTTCCTTGGTAATGGAGTTTATTTCCAGGCAGGTAAACACAACAGGAAAAACAACGTAGCTGGTCCTCAGCACAAAACAAACAGCACACTGTCCGTGTGTAAAACTCACAGTCTCTGGGTTCTTTCCTTTAGCAGGATCCCATCCCGAGATGATTCGCCTATAGCTGGCTGCAGAAAGCTCTGTCCAACTCTCACACAGTCAGAACTTCGTCTGAGCAGACACACCCCTGCTCACCTGACTTGCTAGGCTTACATAGGTCTGAAACAAAAACCAAGGCCTGGACTTGGACATGAGAGTAGCCAACCCACCCCGCCTTTTGGCTACTCCAGTAAAAAGCCTACCCGATTAACTGCATAGCAGTTATACTAAACGTATAAGAAACGTGTGTCAGTGGCCGAATGCCGCTGACACCAGTACTATATGGCTTTTTACCACACCAAGACCAGGCATCTCGGTGAGACATATTGGCCATCCACCACGGCCCCTTGTGGTTTATTGCTATTTTATATAGATATATATATATATATATATATATATATATATATATATACCAATGGAAAAATCTTCGCAGCACAACTTCAGGTACAATTCAAAAAATAAACCGTTTATTGCCACATGTCACAGAACCCGACGTTTCGGCCCTCTCACAGAGCCGTTTTCCATTATTTTTTAATTCTTGTAAGGCTTGCATTTCAGGTGGGGAGAGGTTGTTATGAACAAAGGGAACTTGATGCCATTTTTTTGATAATTCTTCTGTGACTAGCTGCATGAACACATCCAGGTTTGAGTTCTGTATAACCGGGTCAAAATTACTTTTTTTGAACAATTTTTTTTTAACAATTTTTTGAACAATTTTTTAGGATGTGTTCATGCAGCTAGTCACAGAAGAATTATCAAAAAAATGGCATCAAGTTCCCTTTGTTCATAACAACCTCTCCCCACCTGAAATGCAAGAATTAAAAAATAATAAAAATATTATAATAAAAAAAGCAGATAAAGGTGGGGCGACAGTTGTTATGGACAGGGATAATTATATAGAGAAAGCACAACAACATCTAAGTGATAGCAGTGTCTACAGTAAATTATCAGGGGATCCTACTAATGAATTCAAAACAACAATTGATAACTTTTTAGATGAGGCAGTAATGAAGGGGTTAATTGACCAAACCACAGTGGATACATTGAAGGTGCAGAATCCACGTACACCTGTAATCTACTTCGTCCCAAAGATCCATAAACAAATTCCTCCTCCATATAGACCCATAGTTTCGGGTATGGGCTCGCTTCTAGAACCTTTGGCTCGGTACTTAGATATGTACCTCCAAAGAATGGTAAAAAAAGATCATAATTGTTTAAGAGATACGAATCAGTTTTTACAAAATCTGGATAAGATCAGTACAAAAGATGTAACATTTTTGTGTACATTAGACGTTAAATCGTTATTTACAAATATATCTCATGATCATGCAAAAGAAGCAATTAGAGAAGCTCTGGTTAATGAACCGCTATTGTCAAATGCACACATCGCGTTTTTGCTTACATTATTAGATTGTGTTCTTGTAAAAAACTATTTTAGGTTTGGTAACGAGTACTATCTTCAAAAACAAGGAACCTCGATGGGGTCGCCAGTAGGTCCCAGCGTAGCTAATATTTATATGACATATTTTGAAAATCACTATGTGTATCCATCTAAATTTATAGCAAAAATTCAAACATGGTTAAGATACGTCGATGACGTGTTCTTACTATGGACTGGCACCCAAGAAGAGTTAGAGAGCTTTATGGAGTATATAAATACCAGACATCCACTAATATCGTTTTCCCTGAGTAAGAGCACAAGATCAATTGAATTCTTAGATGTTTTAATAACAAAAGAAGATACAGTAGAGCGGTTTCAAACTAGCCTTTTTGTAAAACCTATGGAACGCAATAATTTGTTGCACCAGCAGAGCTATCATTCCCCTCAGTTGTTTTATGGAATCCTAGGGGACAATTAATGAGGATACGTCGTATATGTACGGACGAACAGCAATACGATGTTGAAGTAGAAAAACTAATAAATAAATTTGTAAATAGAGGATACAATAAACAAGAACTAGAAAAGATGAGCATCCAAGTGAGAACTTTAAAAAGAGAAGATCTATTGTATAAACGGAGAACAAAAATGCAAGTACCTCGTTTTTCATATATAGCTACATATGACAAACACTCTAATATTATCAGGAAGGCTATATCACGCTATTGGCATATTTTACAAACAGATCCTAAGTATGGGTATATGTTTAGGGATAAACCAAGGTACATTTTTAAAAGAGGTAGAACCCTGGGTGATTCATTAGTGCATTCTGATATTTCTTTCCCTAAAAAGTCTAAGCAAGATATATTGAGAACAACTAAATGTGGCACTTTCCCATGCCTTTCATGTACAAATTGTAGTGCGATTATTCGTGGTACCTATGTTTCCCATCCACTTTCAGGAATTAGCATACCCTTTAAAGGATACTATAGCTGTATGACTAGTAACGTCATTTATTATATAAAATGTCCTTGCGGCAAAGGGTATGTAGGGCAAACGAGTCGCTCTGTCAGAGTGAGAATTAGCGAACATAAATCGACAATAAGAAATTACAAACATATGGAGCAAAAAGAACAAAAAGAACAAGCATATGGGGAGACAGCGCTAGCCAAACATTTCTTCGAGTCAAAACACACAGCAAGCGATTTACGCTGGTGTGTGTTAGAAGAGATACCTGTGCAGGATGCCAATCGTAACAAATCCAGACTGCTTCAACGTGAAGCATTTTGGATTAGTAAACTTCAAACAAAGATCCCAAAAGGTTTAAATGAGATGTTTAGTCTCAGATGTTTTTTATAGGTAGTATAGTATATTTAGATGTTTATAGTTGGTAGGTGTTAGATTAGATACGATAGTATTTTTATAAAAATGTAGGAATAGTATAATTAGACGTATAGGTTAAATGTATGCACTAGTGGTATATTTGGTTAGTTAGGAAACATAGGGTTAATACTCATCTGTCTGCTTAATGTGATCACATATCAGTGAGTGTGACTCTGACTACTGAGTGTGCAACATGGAGTGTTTGGCTCCACATCAGTCAGCTCGGAAGAGATTGCATACCACTGACAAGTGAAATGTTGAAAATTCTGTGATTGTACCACGAAACTACTACAGCTAAGTACTGACTGCATATTGTATGTAAAGCGATGATTTGGAATATAAGGGCATGTAGCCTTCATTGATGTTCCGTACGCTAGTAAAAAGCAGCAAGATTTTAAATGCAAATTGGTTTCAGTCTGTTTGTTGCCAGTCAATTGTATTACAAGGAGAAGAGAAAACTCCGGTGCATGACTGAATAAAGGGTCAGTACTAATATAAAAAGAGATATAAAATATAGACAGCACCTTAAATGTATTGAATGTGGGAACAGCCACCCACCCATCTGCAGCTGTTTCGGGGAAGCCAGCTTATAATTGCTGGATATCAGCCATACTACATACAGCTGTCAGCAACCTAGTGTTGCTGACAGATAACCCTTGGCTCCCCTCACCAAGACCAGGCCCTTGGTAGCACATTTCTAGGAGGAATCCTGACATACGCCACCTAGTGGCAGCACCATGCAACCGGCTAAGGTCGCTCTGCCACAATATATATATGCTTTCACACAGAGCATTTTTGGTGCATTGTTTATGTGTTTTTGGTGCGTTTTTGTGCAGAAAGGCAGAGTAGTTAATGCTGTACATTTCTGCACAAAAAAACGCATCAAAAAAGGCACCAAAACCGCTTTGTGTGAAAGCACTTAAACACAAGCAAGAAAGAAAAAGTGGTGCAGAGAAAGCCTTCATCACAGAGTCAGGTGTGCACTTTACAATCAGGAACAAGCCCACACTGACACTACATAAGCACCAGCATAACCTACAACTCCACCAATCATATCACCAGTAGTCAGGTCACCATCACATGAATACAGCACTGATTCAACACAGAAGTAAAATTACCCCTGACAGCAGGGAATCACAGGAGATGTCATCTCTGATGGCAGTTGTTCTCTTCTTCTTTTCTTCTCCATCTGTCTCAAACCTCCATGATGTCTTCCCTGATGAGTCGTTCTCTTCTCCGAGTCGCTCTCTTCCCTTTTTTTCTCTGTCCAGTACAGCATGCAATGTCTTCTTCTCCCGGTCCCTACTCGTGCCTGTAGAATTTACCACAAATACATCTAAGACTCCTCTCTTTTCCAGCATTTTCCTATCAATTCCCAACTCTGTACAAACTCCCCATCCATTGAGCTCCAAACAGTAATAGTGCCCCTTTTGGTGCCCTACACAGTAATTGTACCCCAAACAGTGTATGTTATATCCTAAAAATTAGAAATTAAAAAAATCATATAAGTGGCATGTAAATAGGTGGCCCCCATTAGGTAGGTATTCAAGCTCCCCTATTAGGCAGGTAAGCAAATAGACCTCCTAAAGTAGGTAGCTGGGGCTGTCCCAGGTAATTAGCCAGGTAAGGCCAGTATTTACCCAGGCAGGGCCAGTAATTAGTGTCATGGAGGCTGGAGGGGGTGCCGTTGCCCCCCGCGGCCGCCTCCCTGCCCGCAGGGGGTCCGGCGCGGGTGCCGCGGCTGCCCGCGACCATCCCCCTGCTACCCGAGGTCCGGCGCAGGGCCACTTACCCGTCCTCGCTCCTGTGTACGCTGCTCCTGCCTGTCCCGGTCGTCGCGCGCGACGGCTGGTCTGGATTTAAAGGTCCAGTGCGCCGGTAATTTGGTCAATTACCGGCCGCTGGTCCTATATAAGGAATACGCCCCCAGCACTCTCTGCCAGATTGTTGGTGTGCGTTACCTTGTCTAGAGAGAGAGTTTTGAGTTCTGTTTGATTACCCGTGTACCAGTCCGTTCCGCTACATTTCCTGACCTTGCCTGTTTGCCGCCTGCCCTGACCGTTTGCCTGTCTCTGACCACGAACCTCTGCCGCCTGCCCTGACCTCTGGCCTGTCCCCGACTATTCTTCTGGATTATGTTTCTTTACCACGCATTACCCCGGCCGCCATCGCAAGCAAGTCACGTCAGGGGTAGCGACCTGGTAGCCTCACGCTGCAGCAAGTCCATCCCGCTTTGCGGCGGGCTCTGGTGAATACCGGGGGCTACTTAGACTCCGCTCCCTGGCGTGGCTTAACTATCATCGCTTGCGGTGGTCCAGCGAATCCACCGAACCATACAATTAGGCAGGGAGGGCTAGTTCTTAGGCAGGCTGGGCCAGATCTTAGGCAGGCAGGGCCAGTTCTTAGGCAGGCAGGGCTAGTTCTTAGGCAGGCAGGGCTAGTTCTTAGGCAGGTAGGGCTAGTTCTGAGGCAGGCAGGGCTAGTTCTTAGGCAGGCAGGGCCAGTTCTTAGGCAGGCAGTTCTAGTTCTTAGGCAGGCAGAGCCAGTTCTTTAAAATGTCTTTATTAAGCAATACAAAGTTTAGGACATTCACATCGATAGAAATACAACTTGCAGATTATCAACAGGGTTCAGATTTAGATATGTTATAACCTTTTACACTTTGTACCACCTATTTTCAATTTTATATAAAACAAAACAATATAGAAGACAACAAAAAAAGAAAAAGGACATGTGTCTATTAGAATCCGTCCGAGCCCCTGTTTTGCGGACTCGCGCCCGCTCCTTTGCGCCGAAGTCGCACTGCCTCCAGACACCAGCATCGTGGAGCAAACCATCTGAACGCAGGCGACCCCGGGATGCATCAAATTGGGCTGCTCTCCCTGATAATATAGCCATTTTTGCCAATCTTGGCCTCTTCTTTAGCATTGAACCCTTTTAAAATGATGAAGAGAACAGAAGCCACATGAATACAGTTTGCATCATTACCTTTAGACAAAACACAGACAAAACATCACATAACAACATAAAACAAGTGCTCCATTCTCCGGGCCCCCCCCCCAGCCCCAGCTTTTAACACAGGGTCCCCATATAACACCCCGTGTCTGATATCTACACCTCGCCTTTTTTTGTAGGGTGGACCCCCCTTAATTGCCCACTATCCAGTTAGTGACGAATCAGAATTCTCATCATCAGAGCAAATTGAGACGTCAGCTCCCCTAGAGTGGTGTCTCACCTATTAGTTTTCTTCTTAAAACCCATGTGGTTAGACTAAAGATTCTTTGATGGCTTCTCGTATTCTCTGGGAAGCAAGGGAATAAAGCTACCCAGACTTGGAAAAACTTTTCGACATGGGTCTCCTTTTTACCTGGGGCCCTCTACCCAGTCATTTTCAATACGTAGGACATTTTGTCTAGAAAAAAATTTTGAAAGGGGGTATGGACTCGTGTATCCATGTGTTTAAGATAGTTTTAATACCCGCTGCAGAGATCATATATAGTAACTTCCTGCTTCCAGATTTCGCATGGAGTCGCATGAACATCTATATGGCCAAATTTTGCCCAAAAGGGGGTTTGTTCGGGACATAATTAGTTAGGTGCGTTCTTGTAAATGTCATCACCTGCTCCCAAAAGTCCTTGGATCACCGGGCAGCTCCACAGGCAGTGAAATATATCTGCCCCAGGGCACCACATCGGAAGCAGCCCACTATTTTCGAAAATGCCCATGGGGGGTTTTCCCCTGACTGGGTAATGAAAAGCCCCTGTGATATAATTGAGGACATCTCCCAGTATCTCTGGAGGCTAAGAATTTACGACTGTTAGCCAGTGCCGTAAGCAGAGTAGGGACCTCCAACTAGGGCATCTGCCACCCACTTCGCAAGGGGCCATAGTTGAGTAGCGAAAAGGGTCAAGTGGCGCATGCAGAACCCTATAGTAGTGAGCGGTCAATCCCTTTTCCGCAGTACCTTTAAGTAGGAGTTTACGCGTCCGCGGATCCCATTCCCTTTGCGCACAGTATGGGAGGAGCGTCGAGACTAGTGCGAGCGCTGAGATAAAGGGAAAAAGGAAACCCCAGCCTCGGGAAATTTAGCCTCAATTCCTCAAAATGCAAACCTTAAAGCGTTTTCACATCAATCAAATCATAAATTGACAGAATACCTCCCCTCCTCCACCTGTAGAATTCTGTATGCGGCGCCCCCTTCTGAAAGTCCGGGTTACCTATTAGTGTACGAAGCGTGGAGGCATAGGGATGTAGTCCTAAGAGTTTCCTCATTTTTTGCCAGCCCCGCCATGTTGAAAAGACAAGCGGGTTAGCCCTAATTAATTCTGGGATTTGATGGAGGGGCTGATGTATAAAATTTGCTAGCGAGTCTTTCCCTAAAAATGATTGTTCCGCCTCATTGTCTGTGTATACTGAGGTCCTTTGCAGCCAATCTGCTGCCATACGGACCAGTGCGGCCACGTTATATGCCCGAATGTTGGGGAAAGTTAATGCCCCGTTATCCTTGTGGCTGCTGCAAAAACTACCAGCGGAAATCCGGGGTCTTTTACCCCCCAAATGAATCGGCGAAAGAGCGCATTCATGCGTGTTTCATCTTTGCCCTGACAAGAGCGGAAGGGAGTGCAAAAGGTACAATATTTGGGGAAATTCTACTAAATTAAATAAGGTTTCCCCTACCCACATAAGACAATGGTAATTGTCTCCATGCGTGTAGTCTTGCTTCTAGTGAGGCTATATAAGGCGTGATGTTATCTTTGTACAAACTAGCAGGAAGTCTCGGTATCGATACTCCCAAGTAGGGTATCTTGGCAGTGCACCAATTGAACGGGTAGCGTGATGTCCATGTAGGTTTTGCTGGCCCTTTGAGTATCATGGCATTTGTTTTGTCCATGTTGTTACAGTATCCCGAGAGGGATCCTGCGTCTCGCAACCTCCCCCAGCACTTCCTGTAAATTGTGCCCTTGGATTTTTCAAAATTACTAACACATCATCTGCAAAGGGCCGCTATATCTAAGATCGGGGGGGGTCACCCTGGTTCCCTCGGTTGTCGGGCAGGGTTTTAGATAATACAATAACGGATCAGCGCGAGATCAAAGAGCAATGGAGACAATGGAAACCCCTGTCTTTGCCCCTAACATATCTATGGGAGAGGATAGTAACCATTCACCAAAAGATTAGTATATGAGCCCTCCTGAATATAGGAAAGAAAGTTCCGGAAGACGGGGCCCAAAATTTCTTCTTAGCAAGGTGGAAAGACAGGAAGGGCCAGGAAACCTTGTCGAACGCCTTTTCGGCATCTAGATCAAGGACATCAGGAAACCCGAGGAAGGGTTTTCCCCGAGGCCTTCACTGTCCCCCCCCCCACCACCGTCCGGATATTTTTAACCGCTTGGCGTCCCTGTACAAATCCTCTCTGAGCCGGATGTGCTATGTCAGGGAGGAATGTCTGAAGGCGAGTCGCCTAAATCTTAGTTAAGGAGCTTATAATCACTATTGAGTAAGGCTATTGGGCGATAATTTTTGACCAGGTGTGGTCTTTGCCCTTTTGGAAGTAGAATCGTGCATGATTCCGAGAATCTTCCAATGCTCCTTGATCCGATATATGCATTATACAAGTTAGTCAACGTTGGCGTCACCTCAACTGATAGGAGTTTGTAGAACTCATTGCCATAGCCATCCGGCCCAGGCGCCTTCTTATTGGGTGAGGATGCTATGGCCCTCTTCACCTCCTCCTCCGTAATTGGGCCATCCAAAAAGGTCTGCTGCTCTGCAGTTAGACCCGGTAGGGACCCAGCGTCCAGGAATGAATTTATCCGGTCCATATCAGTTGGTGGTGCTCTATAAAGATCTTCGAAAAAATCAACAAACAATCTTGAAATCTCCTCTGGTGCCGTGTGTTGCGTCGCAGAAGCAGGATCCTCCAGGACCAACACTGGTTTGCGGCTATGTTGTGTCCTAACCAATTGCGCCAGCATCCGACTATCCCGATTTGCCCCCCTAAAGTACCTGTTTTGATTAATTTTAACTAACCAATTCGCTTGGCTCTGCACAAAGGAGTCCAAGATCGACTTGGCTTCTTTATAGGCCGTTTCTGCGTCAACAGAGGGAGCGGCCGCCAGATCTCTTTGCGCCGCCAACAGCGTGGCCTGCAATCTTTCAAATTTAGCTTGGGCCTCCCGTCTCCTCCCCGCAACGTAATTAATGATGTGGCCCCTCATTACCGCCTTTGCAGCAGCCCAGAACAACGGAACATGTTCTATTTGCGCCACATTATCATCCATGTAATTAGCCCAGTGAACTTGCAAAAAGGACTTAAAGTCTTCAGATTGCATCAGGTACCCCGGAAATCGCCAAAATCTGTGTATGGCGCGGGGTGTGGGGCGTGAGATCAGCAGCGTGACTGGGGCATGATCAGAAATAGCTATAGTGTGAATCGAGGAGTCCAAGACCATCTCCCACATCCTCAGGGAAATAAGAAAATAATCTATTCTCGTAAAACTGTTATGTACTGCAGAGTGGTAAGTAAACTCTTTTGCTCCCGCATTCAGGGTGCGCCAGGGATCACACAGTGTATTATTTCCTGCCAGATTCAGTATGTCTCTAGAGGCTGGAGTTAACGACCGGTTTAGGGCAGATCTGTCCAGAAGAGGGCACTGAATCGCATTAAAGTCTCCCCCCAAGATGACATTTGCATCCGCTCTGGATGATAGAAGAGAATTTAATTTAGCAAAGAAATTCGTGTTCGATAAATTAGGGGCATATACATTTACAAGTGTGTATAAGGTATCCTGTAGTCGTATCTTCAGTAATATGTATCTGCCTCCCTCATCCTTTACCTCTTCCTCTACTGAATGCTCCAGACCTTTTCGGAATAAAATGGCCACCCCTCTGGATTTGGAAGAATAGTTGGCCATGTGGCAGGACTCCAACCAAGGGCACCGCAGACCCACTGTATTATCCTTCCTCCAGTGGGTTTCCTGTAGAAATATTATATCAGGTTTAAAACGTTTTAGGTGCGTGCTGACCTTTTTCCTTTTGATAGGAGTGTTGAGTCCCGCCACATTCCAAGTAATCAATTTGATTGGTCCCTCCTCCACGGTGACCACCTCATTAGCTCTACTTGTCATGTTACACCACTCATTTGTTTCTGCGAGTTGTGAATTTCTTCAATTACCAGTGTCCCCATCGTCCCAGCGAGCGACGGGATACACCTTCCTATCCGTGTGCCAACTAGGGCCAGGGAGCCAGCCATTGTCCACACCTCCTCATCTGTAGGGGCAGACCCGGAGAACAGAGCACATACAATTATCAGCAACAACAAAGATAACAACATTATTAACACCCGGGACCCAAGTTTGGTCCACAAAACCCAAATAACAGCAGTGTGAGTCGGTGGCTGCATTGCAGCAACAAATCAAGGGATCGGTAGATCCGATGTTTCCCTTTATCTCCCTATGTAGTGGTAATCTTCTAACTAACCTTCCTCTACATGAAAATGACGCCTAGCTTGAACAGGGTCCTCGAAAACCAGCTGCCTTCCCTCCACCTGTACTTTCAACTTTGCGGGGTACATGAGTTGGAACCTTATTGCCTGCTCGTGTAAATACCTGCAGACTGGGGTAAACAACTTTCTTTTTTGGGCCACAGTCGCGGAGAAGTCCTGAAATAGCAAAATTCTGTTGCCATCTATAGAGAGGGTATCACGCCTCCTATAGGCCCTCAGCACCTGCTCCTTAACTGCCCAATTGAGATATTTAGCTATCACTGGGCGTGGTCTTATATTCCTCTCCCCTTCCTGTCTCTGTGGTCCTAGCCTGTGAGCTCGCTCAATGACGTATTTGTCTGTGGGAACGTCAATTTCCAAGGCTTTGGGGAGTTTGTCGGTAATATAGGCAATCAAGGAGTCGCCCATGATGGCCTCCGGAATCCCCACAAAGCGGAGGTTATTTCCCCCTGCGGGGATTCTCCAGATCTTCGATCGGTCTCTCAGAACCGCCTCAGTTTCCCTTGCCTGTGCTAGGGATTGTTCCACGTTGGAGGTGATGACTTCGCAAGAGGTCACCTGGTGTTCTAGTCCCCTATTTCTGGTGTTAGCGTAATCATTGTTAGCGCAGAATTAATTGAAGTATGTAGAACTTCAAAGCGTTTATCCATCATGGGCATCATCATTCCGGAAACTTCCTGAGCTATAGCGGCAAGGGTTAATGGCTCATTACCCTGTGGGGGCCCCAGCGAACCCGACGGGGATGTCTGGGTGGAGGTCGCCCCTTCCTCCAAGAATGATCCTGGAGAGGCAGGGCCCTCCATTTCAACCCTTGGAGGTGTACCCTGAGTCGTGCTAGGGGCCTTGGTTTTCGGCGTTTTAGTTGCTCCTTTTGACGTATTAGAGGCCATCGCGTTTTTTTTAGGGGGAGCCGTTGTAGTGGGCGAGGACGTGTGTTGGCGTGTATTTCTTTTTGATTGGCTTTTAGATAGATATTTATCCATCCCTCCGTGCCAGAGAGATAGCAAAGGTAGAGAGTGTTGACAAGAATTTTGGGAGAAGCAGGGATAGCTTCTAAGATCACATATCAATAAAGTAGTAGATTACCCCTAGCTACTATCGGATTTTGCTTGCAGTGTCTTGATTTCCACACCTAGCTAGACAAATTTTAGCTGATCAGCCACAGCAGGTCAGCCACTCCTAGGCCTTTAGCACCCTCTAGTGGTCAGAGCCTGCTAGATCAGGCCTATTCAACCAGTCACCAGCCTCTGGTGCCCTCTGGTGGTCAACGCTCACTAGTGTTGTCCTAGGAGCCTTCATAAGCGAATTTTTAACCTTTTCACCACCTGTCTGATAGCAGGGAGAGTGGCATAGGTCAGGTGGTTCAGTTCTAGAGTCCGAGTTCCGGTGCTACTATCAGCGCCCTGCAGATGGCGCAAGAGGTCGCCGGCCACGTGGTGATGGTGTCCCTAAAGATAAAATGGCGGCTATTTTACCCGCCTTTGTGGGGTCCAGTGCAAGGGGAAAGCAAGAGGTCCCGGCGGGGTCTTCCCCCTCTACAGAAGAGTGCCGGCAATATAGGGAATCCGCCTCTCCGCTGCGGAGGCAGGTCCCACGAGGTCGGGGTTTCAGTTCTTATGGCCAAGATGGCCGACAGTCTCACCACCCGCCGTGCGCCACCAGCGCCGCTAGGTGTAAAGTCCCCGGCCGACTCCGCCACCAGCCTCCTCCACCTCCGCACTCCCCACCCGTCTGTTGGTACCTCACCAGACACCGATCTTCCTCTTCACTGGACCGCCGTGGCCATCCGTCACCTTGGCGACCCGCGAGCCTGCACAGGTCTCCTGCAGTTGTTGCCTCAGGGCTGCCGTGCGTCCCGCCTGGTCTGCTCCACCTCCACTCGTCGTGTCCCGGCCTCCGGTATCGCGTGGGATGCCGCCCGCTCCGCGCAATGCGGCACTGGTCTCCTCAGCGCCGCCGTGCGTCCCGCCTGGTCAGCTCCCTGCGTCCCGGCCTCCGGTGCCACACGGGACACCGCCCGCTCTGCTCACTTCCGGCGCCGATCTCCTCCACGCTGACTGCCTCAGGCCTCAGCCACTCCGGCACACCGCTACTGCCGCGCACCGCGCGCGGGCTTCTTCCCGCCTCCGGCCGTCTCCAGCTGTCAGCAACTCGTCCGCCGGCTCCGTGCAGGACTCCACCTGGCCACTTCGTCCTCCGGTCCTGGCCGTTCCGACACCCTGCTGCTGCCGCACACACTCGAGACGTCCTCTCTGCAAAGAGGTAAGTCTCCGTCTGGTGTCCTTTCCTTTGTGTTGTCAGAGCTCCTGGGTTTGCCGCGGCCTCCCCTCCTTCTAACCCGGGCGCTGCTGAATAGTCGCGGCTGCAGCCAGCGAACCCGGTTTGCGGAGCAAGCTTGTCTCCTCGATCTTCCGGGGATTAATCCTTCCCTGGCCCTCTAGACTAAGTGCCAGTTGATATTAGGGGCAAAATTGGTGATATAAATGCCCCTAAAAGCAGCAGATTTAAGCTCAGAAGCAGGAGCTCTACTAAAACGCGGCTACACTCGGTAGCTCCGCCCCCGGAAGCCGCAGAGCCAGTTCTTAGGCAGGCAGGGCTATCTTAGGCAGGTAGGGCTGGTTCTTAGGCAGGCAGGGCCAGTTCTAAGGCAGGCAGGGCCAGCTCTAAGGCAGGCAGGGCTAGTTCTAAGGCAGGGAGGGCTAGTTCTTAGACAGGCAGGGCTATCTTAGGCAGGCAGGGCTAGTTCTTAGACAGGCAGGGATAGTTCTTAGGCAGGCAGGGCTAGTTCTGGGCAGACAGGGCTAGTTCTTTTGGCAGGCAGGGCTAGTTCTTAGGCAGGAAGGGCTAGTTCTGAGGCAGGAAGGGCTAGTTCATAGCCAGGTAGGGCTAGTTCTGAGGCAGGCAGGGCTAGTTCTTAGGCAGACAGGGCTAGTTGTTAGGCAGGCAGGTCCAGTTCTTAGGCAGTCAGGGCCAGTTCTTAGGCAGGTAGGGATAGTTCTTAGGCAGGTAGGGCTAGTTCTGAGGCAGGCAGGGCTAGTTCTGAGGCAGATAGGGCTAGTTCTTAGGCAGGTAGGGCGAGTTCTGCGGCAGGCAGGGCCAGTTCTGAGCCAGGTAGGGCTAATTCTGAGGCAGGTAGGGTTAGTTCTGAGGCAGGCAGGGCTAGTTCTGAGGCAGGTAGGGCTAGATCTGAGGCAGCAAGGGAAAGTTCTAAGTCAGAAAGGGCTAGTTCGGAGGCAGGCAGGGCTAGTTCTGAGGCAGACAGGGCTAGTTGTTAGGCAGGCAGGGCCAGTTCTTAGGCAATCAGGGCTAGTTCTTAGGCAGGCAGGGCTAGTTCTTAGGCAGGCAGGGCTAGTTCTTAGGCAGGTAGGGCTAGTTCTTAGGCAGGCAGGGCTAGTTCTTAGGCAGGTAGTTTAAAAATAATAATAATACTTACCTAGTCCCCTCCTCTTCTCCTGCTCCAGTGTGGCCGCTCTCACCCGAGTGCGGGCCGCGCAGCCAGGCGCGCGATGACGTCAACACATCGCGCACATGCTGTGCGTCCTCTTGGGAGCTGAATGGCCGGGATCAGGTGGTGGCGGTGATGGTTGCATGCCTGGGTCTGTGACCCGGCCATGCAGCCGTGTGGCGAAAGGGGCCTGTAGGCCCCCTGGCACAGGGGTCCGGTTGCATATGCGAACATTGCGGCCCCTGTACATGAGCCATGTGCCGGCTCTCGGGGCCCGCCGGGGGGAGACTCCGGCCCCCTCGGCTGATTCTTCGAGCCGGCACTGCAGCCCGCACCCCAGCAGCCCACCAGGCAAATGCCCGGTTTGCCCTATGAGCAGTCCGGGCCTGATTGCAACAATAAGGATACTGTGGTTTTGGTGGTGTGGTAGACACAGATCACTGGGTAATGAGGAACTCACTGTATGTGTATTTAGTGGCCAGACGGCCTGAGGTTTTTGTTTCGTTATCCTGTGCCTGAATAAAGCTGGCTGAGGCCAGAGTTAAACCAAACCCTGCTGTCAGTGTGCCAATCTGTTTAACTCACGCGGCAATCCGAGAGCTAAAGCACCCCCAGGACCGTCAAGGAGGGCGTCCAAATGTGAGTGAATCAACACATAATATATATAAAAAAATAAAATTATATATATAATATATATATATTATATATATATAAAATATATTTTATATTTATATATATAAAATATATATATAAAAAATAAAAAAAATTATATATATATATATACACACACACGTATACATATATAAATATATAATTATATATATATTATATATATATATATATATAATTATATATATATATATATATATAATATATATATACATACTGTGGGGGGTTAGCGTCACAAATGGTAGGCAGTACGGGCTTCCCCAGACAGAGACAGTGACAGCGATGTAAAATTTTAAGTCCAGGCGCTCCCTGGTTTTTTTTGGCGGTGAAAAAAAAACAAAAGGGCCCTTAAAGGGTTTGGGCCCAAAAATACAAACAAATGCCTGCTGGTGAGCTCTACCTAAACGAGGATTCCTTTCTGTCTTGCACGGGTGTAGATCCCCCCCTGTAAGTTTATACCTTTTTACATGAGACTTGGTGTGGCAGACATGCGGGATTTGTAGTTCCACAGAATGCTGGGGAATTACAAGTCCCAATACTGCACTGTGGCCTTTAAAACTTTAAGCATTTGAGTCAGTTGCTGGCACAGCAGTTTGGGGAACACAAGTCCCGCATGTCTGCCACACCAGCCCTCTCATGTACTAAGGTATACCAAAATTTAAGGCACACATTATGTATATATAGTGTGTGCCGATATATTATATTATATATATATATTTATATATGTATATGTATATATGTGTATATGTTATTAGTGTATATATATATATATAAATATATAATATATGGTTTTATAATTAGTGTATTATTTTATATGTGTATATAATTTTATTGTGTGTGATTATATCTGTATTATGTGATTATATTTATATTTATATTATATGGTATATATATGTATATATTATATTATATATATATTTTTTTTATTATATATATAATATATATTTATATATTATATTGTGGTAATATATATATATTTATATGTATAATTATGTATATATTTGTATATGTATATATTATATATATAGTATATTTTTTAATATAATTATTTTTATTATCATTGTATATATGTATATGTATTAATATTATGTATATATATGTATATATAAATAATATATATGTTTATATATATCCTTTTATTATATATATCTTTTATATATTTTATGTGTATTTGTTGTATTATATATGTATTATATGTTTATATATATGTAAAAATTTATGTTTATATATTATTATATGTATGTGATATATAATTTATATATATTATATATATATATATATTTATATATATAAATATAATATATTTATATAAGTGTCCTCTGTCGTGACGTTTGTAAAGCTTACACTTATTGTGTAAGTCCCGATTGCTGATCTGGTAGGAGGGTGAGGGCGGCCTATGGCAAGTGATGGCTGCTGCCTGGGAGTCGGAGCAGTGCACCGATGTTCCGCTTAGGACGCGCATGAGAGATGGACCGCCCCACTGCTTCTGCTCTTCCTCCTCACCTCTTCCTGTGAGATCTGCAGCTGCTCGTTTCGGCCAGGCAGTGGGAGTTACAGCCACAGGCAGTTATTTAAGCGGCCCAAAGATTTTATCACATCGCGCTGTTTATGCTGCAGCCACTACGATCGCTGGGTCTATGTGACCCAGCAAAGTAGCGAGTGGGAAGGGGGTCCCTGGGCCCCCCCCGGGTCGGGGGCCCCCTCCATGTGCAACCACTGGACCTTGTACAACCCACTGTTTCCAGTACCTGGTATGTCGGGGAGGGGGAATGCAGCCTTTTAAGTGTCAAAAAAAAACATACTGGGTGACACAATTCCCCAGCAATAGTAATGGAGAGACTCCTATCAGACACCTCCATTACTAACACTGAAATAAAATGGGTGAAACAAAAAATGTGACAAAGAATCCTTCATTGAAATAAACACTCCTTGATCCCCTTTCCTCTTATTTTTTTAAAAAACCCATGGACCCCAACCCACTAGCCACCAAATCCAACTTTTTCTACAGTCCAAAAGGGAAAAGATAATGCAAACCACAGACTGGGGGCCCTGCTAATTTAAACCAGCCCCAGAAAAGCTTGGGGGATGCCCCAAACCCCGACAGCAACCCACTTTTTATGGTAGGAAAACTGGATACCTGCCGTGGAGGTACTATACTATAATACTATAATGCCTTTTAGTATTATATACCCCTATATACCCCTATTTTTAGAATAACAGTAAGTTTTTTGTTTGTGTTATAATGCAAGATTTAATAAAAAATTATATTTTATATTGATTATACACTACTTTTTGATAAATTTCTAAGTAACTTTTGGGCGTTATATGATGCTAAAAAAATAAACTGTACCAAAGGAATTTTTTGAGGTATTTAATTTTTGGCTGCCTTTGGGCAACCTTTGGGCCCCCCCCATGGTCACTTTTTGCAGAATTTGTTGAAAAATTAAAAATATAAAAGTGTTAGCATTTATGGGTTTATTGAAAAATTTCAAATTTAGGGGTAAACTTTTTTTACTGAATAAAATTTTACTCTAAAAACCCAAACCCCCCCAAAAAAAAACAAAAAAAGGTTTGCCAAATGGTGCAATTAAACAGATAACTCATCTTACAGAAAACAAGTCTCATATGGCTACATAATATAAAAATATAATTATGGCTCCTGTAGGCGGGGATGACAAAGTGAAAAAACAAAACAAAAAAAACACTGCATTCTGAAGGCCAAAATAGGTAGCATTATTAACGAGTTAAAAAAGAGGTTTTTCATTACTTTTTCCCCCCTATTTTTAATTTTTTTAAAAGGCCATTTTGGTGTCACAAAGGGGGTTTTGGGTTTTTGCCAACTTTGAAACTCTACTATGGTAAGAAAGGCCACCATTAGGTAAACCTGCCTGCCCATATATTTTATGGATTTCTATTCATTTGAATAGCAAAAACTTGGAGATCACATATACCCTGAAAGCTGAATGCGTAAAAACAAGAAATAAATAAAGGAGCTTTCTGGGTTTAGGGGGGATGACACGGGTTTTTTTCTACAGTGCGACAAAGAGACAAGGGGAAATTCCCTCACCTTTTTTGATTTTGTGATAAAAAAATGGGCCCAAACTTTTTGGGTCCTTTTGGGTGGTGATCCTCAAAGCCTCATTGCCATTCTCAAAAGGGCACCCTTTTGGGTTTTCTTGGGGTACCCTTAACAGGATTTAATAATTCCTAAAATCCTTTCTTTTGCTTTTTTTTTCCCCCATGAAAAAATTTAGTGGTTGAAACACGTTTAAACTCTTATCAATATTTTTGTTTTTGATTTACTTATTACATTTGTATTAGGGTGATTGCAGTTTTCACTAGGGCCCAATTTAGTAGGGTAAAACCCTTTTCGGGGGAAAGGGTTCCCTTGAAAAGGGGCTTTAAATTAGGGTTTTTTAGGGCCCAGAAATTATTTTACCTACATGACTGACTTTTTTTTCTCCCTTTCCCTTATGTCTTCATAAAAAAAGGGTCTTTTAAACCCACTAAGATCAAGATATGGGGGAAAACTATCCACCTTGTAATTCCATTTTTACTCTTATTTTGGAAAAAGGGTTTTGGGGAAGTGAGTTTTTGTTTTAATTACTTTATATTAGATATTGGGGTTTTAGAGTGGTTTACATTAAATGTTACGTTTTAACGTGATATTTGTTTTTTTTCTGTGAATTATTCACCACCCATAAGGCATAGAGGAAGAATCAGGTTACTTCATCATATGTTCATTTTAATTCTTAAGTCCAAAGCTAATTACAGAACTTTCATAACCTAGTTTGGTCTGTCATATCCTAAGAACCAGTAGGATGCTTTCTGAGAATGGCAATGTGACTGGAGGCTCACCTTGCTTGGATTTAATAAAGAAAAAATGCAAGCTTGTAAAACTGATTTTTACCTGCTGCAAAGGGAATGTATGGACAGCTTCCTTGTCAATAACAACTAATCTCCAGACTTATCGGAAGGAACCACAGTGATCAGCAAATACTCTGGCCACCTACAATTTAAAAAGAGTTTGTCAAAACAACCTTTTTTAAAAAAACTGACGTACCCTGCTTATTTACTTTTGGAAAACCCCCCTAATCTTTCACCCCCCCCTCTTTTTTCCCTTTTTTTTTTTTTTTTTCATCCTTCTAACTATTAAAAATTCAATAATTCCATAAACCTGAATTAAGGAAAAAATCAGGTTACTTCATCATATTTTCATTTGAATTCTAAAGTCCAAAGCTAATTACAGAACATTCATAACCTATTTATCTGTGGGTACCCCAAGGGGTATCCCAAACATTAATTTACAAAATTTCCCATTTTAATCTATCCTTTAAATCCCAAATAATGGTTTTGATTATGTAAAACATGCATGTAATTAATTTTGTGCTGCATAAATTAAAAACCCCCTGCCCCCCCCCCCCCCAAAAGATGACTTTTAAAATTTTATGAAATTCTACTACCCACATCCATGCTGCAATTTAAATGGAATACTAAACCCAGAGTCTCTGCTTCTGCTGTGAAAAGAAAATGCAAAACTGTTTTTTTTTATGTAGCCCGTCAGGGGACAGCCAGGGGCCTTGCACAAAAGACACGGGGCCAAATGGACCCCGACTCTTTATCCCACCCCTTTTCCTGCCTTTTTTGGGGGAAACCCATCCTTAACAGGCCCGGCACCAAAACCCGAAAACTGATGGCTGCACTAATTAAAGGGGCAAGCGGTAAAAAGAACTGGCCGGAGCGAAGTACAAAAAAAGTGAGGCCAAGGGGGGAAAAGGAGGTTCCAAACAAAAGGTCAGGGAACAGCCCGGGAGGAAAAGCGGTAAAGATTCAGGAGGGGAGAAAAAATAGTCAGAAGCGAAGCCAAAAAGGGCAGGGAACAAAAAAAGAGAAAAAGGAAAAATAGGACTAAGGGTACAGGCAAACCAAAAAGAAACCCGTTTTAAGGGAGGCAAGGGGTTAAATTAAAATGAACCTTTTAAAAAAGGGGGCCAAAAAAAAGGCCCCGAACTGAGGGCATAGGTGGAAAAAAAAAC
Organism: Phyllomedusa bahiana; assembly: GCA_025379985.1. NCBI lineage: Eukaryota > Metazoa > Chordata > Amphibia > Anura > Hylidae > Phyllomedusa > Phyllomedusa bahiana. Next base: position 35,285 of record JAODAL010010674.1, on the reverse strand, counting down.
CCAAAAACCCATAGGAACCGCAGGGTGTCCATCAAAAGGAGGAAAACCGTTAACTCAAAGAGTGCTGGAGGGGTTCCCGTCAGGGCGTTTGGGCCCGGAATCAATAAAAACAAGCAGAGGGGGAGAAACACAGTTCGCCCTAGTGAATACAAAATCCAAACGTCAAATAAAAAAACCCGGGTTTCCAAATTTGGGAAAGGGCCGTGGGCCCGGGGACCAAGCCAAAGCCGGGGGTTTTCAGGCCATGATTGACCCTTTGCCCTTTTAAAGGGTTTAAAACTGAACCCTTTTTCATTGGAAAAAAAATTATTTGGGGGCCCCGGGGAAAAAGAATTTCCCCAAAGTTTTTTTCTTTAAAATATTTAATTTCCGGGTAATATTTATTTCTTGTAGACTATACCTTCAGCATCAACCATCAAGAACAGATGTAAAAAAGAAATTTTATCACTACTTTTTAAAATTTCAGTTAGGTTTAAGTTTTCCTTCGGTGGGTTTACTAATCTATTTACATGATCTATTTACTTCTACTCTGCATTTCGTTTTATACACTAGTTTAAAATATTAGTCTGCTGAAGTAAGATGTGCAACCTTCATTACATTATTCAATGTATTACCTGGTATTTAATCTATTCCCGATATTAGATGTACCTGTCTGTCCTATTGAGAAGTGATTTCTTACAAATTGGTGTACAGGTATATCCTAGACATCGTGCAGGCTATCAAGCGGAGCCCGTATGATCAAAGCATGGAACCAGCTATGACTGCGGGCGATAAATCCCTTAGCTGGCGTGATCGTGGGCTCTGATGGCTTACCCAACAGCCCAGAAGCCTAATAAAGGCTTCTATGTTGCCGCTGACGTCACTATGCGGTGACCGCTGTGAAAAATAAAAAAAACAGTGTCAGGATTGCTGTGTTTTGTTCAAAACACTTCACGAAAACCTTGACAAAAAGCAAACAAAGCGTCATATGAACCCCATAACGTACCAATAAAAACGTCAACTTGTCCCAAAAAAAACAAGCCCTTATACAGCTCCACATACAGAAAAATAAAAAAAAGTTATGGCAATGATGACATAAAAAATGCATTTTTTCCAAACACATTTCTATTGTGTACTAAAACAAAAAAAAAAAACTATATAAAATGTATATCATTGCAACTGTACTGATGCACATAGTAAAGTTATTATGTCATTAATATCGCACAGGCAACGCTGTAAAAGTTAAGCCCAAAAACAATGGCAAAACTGTGTTTTATTTCCCCCATTTTCATGGTCCAGTGCTAATAGCACTATGGAACACCTATGTGCCCAAAATGCACAATACACCCCTATATGAGATCCATGAGTGGTGTTGAATCCAAGATGGGGTGACTTCTGGAAGGTTTCCCCTGTTCTGGTACTTTTGGAACTTTGTAAATGCGACATGGCCCCACCAAAATCTACATTCCAAAAGCCAAATAGCACTCCCTCCCTTGTACGCCCTGCCATGCGCCCCAACAAGAGTTTCCTGATATATTCTTTAAGGGGTATAGCTTCCAATATGTGGTCTTTAAGTTTTAACTCCTTAGGGTGCCCGCAAACCTGTAATAGTGCCTAAAGAAAATCGTAATGAAAATTAGACCCCAAAGTCCAGTGGGTGCTTCTCCTATTATGAGGCTTGTGGTTGGGCCAAATAGCGCACTAAGTCCACATATGGGATATCTCTAAAAATGGTTGAATTGGGGAAATCCATTTAGAGTTGCATTTCCCTGGTCACGTCTACCATGTTATGCTGAATAATGGATAAAAATAGAAAATCTGCAAAAAAAAGTGAAACTTTGATATTTCGCCTCCACTTTGCTCTAATTTCCGTGAAACAGGTAATGGGGTATAAACTTCCTAAATGCTGTTTTGAATACTTTAAGGAGTGTAGTTTCTTAGTTGAAGTCATGTATAGGGGTATCTCACATACAGGTCCCTCAAAGCCACGTCAAAACTGGACTGGTTCCTAAAAAAATTTATGTTGCAAATTTTCTTGAAAATGTGAAAAAGTTATTACTAAATTTCTAAGCCTCTTAATGTCGTAAAAAAATAAAAATACATTTAAAAAATGATTTCAACCTACTGTAGATGTATGGTAGTTGCTAGTTATAAACTATTTTGTGTGGGATAACTATCTGTCTTTGAAACTTTAAAAATGGCAATTTTTTCCAAATTTTCATGATATTTTGATGTTTTCACAAAAAAACACAAATTGTATGGACCAAAATTTATTACTAACTTAAAGCACAATGTGTCATGAGAAAAAATTCTCTGAATCAGATGGATAGGTAAAAGTATCAAAAAGTTATTTTCACATGAAGTGACATGTCAGATTTAAAAAATGAAGCTCTGTCAGGGAGGTCAAAACTGGCTGTGGTGGTAAGGGGTTAAAGGGAGTTCTCACAATGCTGTTTCTGCTCTTTACATGTAGCTTCAGGTTCCCCTTTCCTGTTCAGGCTGTGGATGGTTCTATAACAGTTATTGACATATCAGCTCTGCTATTCCTAGCTGAGCCTGTTAGAGGGACAATGGTGATGGAGGGGTCTCAACAACAGGCCAGAAGGATACAAATCTTTAAAGGGTTAACATTTGTGAGTAACATAGATAACTAAGGGCGACATGTAGGAACGGGGCTGCGCCAGAAGTCTGGCGTCTTTTCAGCCGGACATCTAGCACAGCCCCGTTCGCTATTGATTTAAATCTCCTGCATAATGCGCCTGATTTCGGGGGGTATGCAGGAGGCGGGGAGCACTAGAACCGTATGAAGCTATAGATTTATAGCTTCAGTTCAGCAATTCCAGGCGCATTAATGCTGGAAAAGTGGTTTTCCTGAGCCAGAATTGACGTTTATCCGCTCGATTGCGCCTAATTTATGACCTGCAGTAGAGCGGGTTCATAAATCAGGCGCATTCTACCCTAATGTATTGCGTATAAAGAGTGGCGTCTGAGCGATAAAAATCATACATGTAGCCCTAAGTGTCTGTGCTGCTGATAACACACAGCAGGGAGTGACCTATACTTGGTTAGCCAAAGCAGCTGGAGCCATGAGAGTTGAAAGAGATGGTCACTAACCTAGGGAAGGTTATGTACATAAGCATAATATAAGAACTGCTCTAGTTCTGAAACCAAGCAAAATCAAAACAGCAAAGTATTTGGTAATAGTCTTTATTAACCTTGTCCTACTTGTTTAAAGCTAATCGTTGTGGTGAGAAAACCCCCTTAAGAAACTGAAAGAAACTACTTCAATACTCCTGATAAGCATCTTCATAATGAGACTTCTTTTTATAGGCCATCAGGTGAAACAGCTGATTTCTTTCTAATTACTGATAGATTTCAGCTGGTATCATGACTTTCTATGGCTTTTTGCACCTCTCTTTCTTCACATGTTCAAAACTTTTTCCCTGTGTCATTTCTCATTATTACGCATAATTTATGGACATCTGTGGTTTGATATCTGTGTGGATTGGATGAGTTGTTACCAACATCTGGTGAAAAATTCATGTCAATAGCACCTTTAGACATATATTTACTTAGAAAATGTCATCTGCTGTATACTGTTAAAAATCCCCTTATTTTTAAAAAATTTTAAAAATTTTTTACAGGCATTTCCCCGACTTACATCTTTCTGCCCTTACATAACTTTCCCCTAGTTACAAAGGGAAAAATGGGGCGGGGGCTGTCATTTTAAACATTTAATTAAAAACCAAAAATAAAAAGTGCCAGCCCCAAACACTGCACAGGGAGATACAGAACGTTAGGTAAAATCTTCAAAAAAAGCGCCGGGACAGAAAAAACAAATGAAAAAAACGGGTCACTTTACTTTCAAAAACTAAAAAAAATTTTGTTTTTGCTTTAGTTAAAATTTTAATAAATTTTACCGTACCGATTTAAACTTTACAAATTTCAACTTTATAACAAACCTACACCCCCCTATCTCGTTTGAAAACCCGGGGACCGCCGGGTTTTAATTTTCCCTTTAAACTGGAATGCCCAAAGATTTTTTTTTTGGGGGTAAACCTCTTTTTTTGGTTTTAATTTTGGGGGTGCTTTAAACTTTTTTAAAAAAATTTTTATTGTTTTTTTTTTCAGGGGCCCAAAAGGGTACAAAAATTTTTTCTATGGGGTAAAAATTTAAAACATTATTTTAGAAAAGGGCCTATCAAATCCCAAATTGTCAACCCCCCCCCTTTTCTGTAAAGATTCGTCACTTCCTGCATTTTGGGCACCCACAGGCCCTTATTTTGATATAGATGTAGGTTGGGAGGGCGGGTTTCATCCAAATTTTTTTTTTTAAAAAACCCCCCATATTATTATATTTTACCATGGTGGCCCATTGAAAAAACCAAGCACTTGTCCCCCTTTTGTTTCACCCAAAAAAATACCCCCCAAATAGTTTGAAAGCTCTTGCAAAGCAGGGCCCTCAAACCCGTGTTTTTCATTTGTCAGAAAGTTTTTTTATAATGTAATGTCTGGTTTTTTTCTGTGCTTATTCCCTCTATATTTTTAAAGTGTTTGCGGAATATTTTGGGGTGCAATATAAATAAAGATTATTATTATTATTAAAAATTATTATTATTATTTTTAGTCATCATATTCACATTTATCAGGCCCCTGGCATCTTTGGTATTGCAGGAACACCTGTCAATCACATTGCATTGCATGGGGAGAGCACCTCTTTAAGCCTACTTGTAAGAAAAATTTAAATTTCCCACCCACGGGGAAAACCCAAGAGACCCAGAATAAAAAAAGCAACCCATAGTATTGATAATAACAGCGGGGGCCAAAACCTTTGGGGAAAATTATTTATTATAAAAGTATCTCCAAAAGTGGGGTACACCCCTAAAATTTTTTGTAAATATTGTGTTAAATCTTTTCATGGCATGGTGGAGGAAGTATCATGGTTCGGGGGGGGGGCCAAGGGAGTGCTGCCTGCTGTGGAGTCAGTTCATTGAGGGAACCAAATAAATCCCAAAATATAACCATGAGAAAAGGGAACAGGCATAATCCCCCCTTTTTTGGGAAAACGGGGCCCAAAGGGCAGAAACCCCAAACCCTTAAATAAAAAACTCCAAAAAAACTTCCAAGAAGCCCAAAAACTGCCTTTGTTTAAAGAAAATGAAGTGGAAAAGTTTTGGGCGGGCCCCAAGTAAAATCTCCGGGAAAACCTGGGAACCATTTTAAGCATCTGTGGGGCATCCAAAAAAGGGGAAAAAAGTGGTGGGGGCACAAGGCTCTAACATCCCCCAAAGCCCCCTGATGTTTCCCATGGAGGGGGTTAGAAGAGGATCCCAATTTGGTTTCCAACCTTTTGAAGCTCTAGGGGAACTCCTTTCCCAAGGGGATTTAAAGGGCCCCGTGCGGGAAAATAATGGGGGGCCAAACCCAAAATTTTTGACATATCGGGCAAAAAATTTGTTCATTTTCGTTTAAAGAATTTGGCTCATTTTTTTTGGGCCAGCTGTTTTTTACATTGTGGGTTTGTGTGTTGAGTTTTTTTGGGGGCACCCCAAATTTCACTGTTTAAAACTATACACTCACTATTTTAAACATTGTATCAAAGTGTTATTTTTTCTTAAAGTGTTGCCCCCATGAAAGATAAAATACAATATTTACAAAAATGTGAGGATTTGTACCCCACTTTTTGTGAGAAATTTGTATCTAGGAAACCAGGGGGGATAAACCCACGTTTTTTTGGGCTTTTTTTCTGCTGGGGGGCTAATTTTAAACGGGCCCAAATTTTCGTTTTTTAGACTTGACTTTTGAAGCCCGGAAAAAAATTAAATTTAGCATGGATCTTTGTTAAATAAAACCGCAAGACTTTAAAATAGCGAGAAAAAAAATTTCATTATCATATGTCCCCAAATTTTTTTTTAAAAACACCCTGTCAGCGGGCACAGGGCCGGGTATACATTGTAGCTGAAACATTTTACTTCACTTATTGTTTCATTTCAATGTCACTCTTTTGTATTCTTTAAAGAGTGACATTGATGCTCAAAAAGGTTATCTAAATGTTATTTTTTGGTAATTTGCTATTCTCAAAGTTTTATTACTGTCATAATCATTTTCACTTTTTACCACTTTTATTTTTGAAACTATATTATGCAGAACAAAAGAGTAAGAAAAAAAATCTTTTCTTCCTTAAATTAAGATGTGCACTGATCCCCTATGGGATTCTTCTGGGTTTTCTTGCAACTTGCAAAGGGAGTGCATATCTTAGTCTCAATTTTTTTTGCTCACATTTCATCATTTTCTTTAAAACCTGTCTTGTTTAAATTTTTTCCTGGACAAGAGAGATTCTAAAGATGGAAAGATGTATTTAATATTAATATAGTTTAGAGCCTTTTAAAATATGTCATTTAATTTTTTTGAAAGGTTAAAAAGGAAATTTGCAAAATTTTTGTTTAAGAAAGGGTTTTGACATTCGTTTCCCAGTTTTTTAAAAAGAAAGTACAAACCACATAATAAAAAGGGTGAAAAAAGAAAAAGAAAAAAACATTAACTAACTTCTGCCTTACTTTTCACTTAACCTTTTTTATTGATATTTTTTGACAAATAACGGGTCAATTGCTCTGAGTGCCTTCCAATGCAACGTTCTCTAAAAATAAACCATTACTTTTGGGACTACGGGGGGGCATAAAATTTTTGGCTGCTTAACAAAAAAAGAATTTTATAAGGGGGCCTTTGCGGGTGAAAAAATTTTCCCCTTTTAAAATAAAAAAAATCTATCACTAAATTTCCTTTTGCACGGGGGCCCCTTTCCCATCAAATTTTTCCCCTAACCACACTCTCAAGGGTATAGTACACAAAGCTATATTTGTTTGTCCGTATTTTATGGATCTTTGAGTCCAATCAGTATAGGCCCACTTTTTTTCGGTTTTGAGGGGAAATTTGGCTGGTTTTGTAGATGGTTTTTTTACATTACAAAATTTTTTTTAAAACATTTTCAACTGAATCTTTAGAAGAAAGTGAAAAATATGAAGGTATCATTGCCTTTTAGCTCAATATTGGGCTCTTGGGTTTAGCTGAAAAGATAAACAGTGATTAAATGTAATCTTCCTGTTGCGTGCTGCCTCCATCTACAAAGTAAGGGAAATTTTACTTTTAAAACCTTTTTTTGGAGGTTTGAAAATTACCCATAAAATTTCCCTAGCAAGTACAGTTGTAAAAGATCTAAATCCATCAAGTTCAACCAAGGATGGGGAGAAGATGTGGGAGGGAAAGGGGAAAAGGGGTAAAAATTCAAAGTAAGAAATCCTATATCCCCTTATAGAAAATTTTAAAGTAATAAAAAATAATAAAAATTTCCTTTATTTTATAGCGGCCAAAAATTTTTTTGAAAGCACTTTAAAAATTCAAGGGAAAACATCCCATAATTACAAAAAAAAAAGTATTTGAAAAAATGGGGAACAAGGTTGTGGGGCCCTGTGGTGGGGAGTTTAAAATTTAAAATTAGGGTGTATGGGTGGAAAAAGGGTTTAAGGGAAGTCCCAAGTTTACAATTTCCGGGCCAGGTTTAAATAAATAGGGGGGGGTTTTACTTTAAAAAAAGGGAAATGAACTCTGCACCCAGACATTTACACCCATTTTACAGATAAGTGCCTTTTTTTGAGTGCCCTTGGGGGGGAAAAGTGACAGATGTGTGGGGCAGCAGTTAGGGATTTTGGTGGGCCCTACCGAGGATGTATTTTCAGGGCCCTCTTAAATGTGAGGGTTGTGAATGTGCCTGGGTCGGCCCCCCCCGGGGGCATATTCCAGGGGAAAAAGGGCCGGGACGGGGGTGAAATTTGTAGGGGGGGCAAAGGGGGGTTCGGATGATTGAGGAATTAAATCTGATATCAACAGCAAAACGGAAAAGCACGGGTAGGGGGGGGGGGTTTGACAGAGGGCCTTGGGGGGAGATGTGGGAGGAGCAGCACTGTGGAGGCTTTAAAGGGTGAGAGTGCTGAGTTTTACTGTATTTCCCGTTAAATGGATGGGCAACCAGTGCAGTGACTGCACAGGGTTGGGGGCCCCTCAGTATAATGGCTGGAGAGAAAGGGCAAGCCTGGCTGCAATTTAGGACAGATTAAGGGGGGAGGTTTGCAGAGAGGGAGGGGGCCCATAAGCAAGGAGTTGCAAGTAGTCTTTGCCCAGAAAAAAAAAGAGCCAGTAATGAAAAGTTGATGTTTTCCCCCAGTGGAAAATGGACGGATTTTTGGAGATTTTCTTGAGGGGGAGGTGGGGCAGGAGCGGGCAAAAGGGGTTGGATTTTATGGGGGGAAGGTTTAAATCCCGAATCAAATAAAACCCCCCAGGGCAGCGGGCCTGCTTCCTAGGAAAAAGGTGGAACCACTTTCGAGACGAAAAAAAGCAGGGGGGTTGGTTAGTAGATGGCGGAAAAAAACAAAAAAGTTCGGCTTAGGGGTTTAGTTTCCCGAAAGGTTTGGGGAGGACATGATGTCAGAGACCCGCGGGGCAGGGCATTTACTGGTGTTTTTTTTAGCAAGGTGGAGGATGTCACGGGGAGGAGGGTATAAAATTTTTGGGGTATCCGGGATTTTTAAAAAGGTTAAATGGGAAACCAAATCAAATGATGGTTTGTCCAAGGGGGGGCGTGTACAATGAAAAGAGGGAGGGACCTATAACTGATTTCCCTTTAGGGAAATCCAACCAAGAGGAAGGGGGAGGGAAAGGGCGAACCAGAAAAAAAAAGGGCACCCGAAGGGGGGCCGGGCAAGGGGGTTTGGGCGGAGAACCAAACGAGAGCGGTGTCCTGGAGGCCCCAAAGGTTGGGTGAGTGCTGAGGAGAATGGGTGTCCACAGTGTAAAAAGCTGCAAGGACCAAGAAGGGAAACAACAATGGAGTAGTTACCCTGAATTTTGCTGTTAGGGGGTCATTTTAGACTTTAACTAAGGCAGTTTCCATGGAGTGTAGGGTGGGGAAACCTGATGGCGCAGGTCAAGAAGAGAGTTAGCAGAGAGATAGCAATTAGGCGGAGTAGAAACCCAAACGTTCCAGGGTTTAAAAGATGAAGGGGAAAGGTTTGAGACTGGGCGGGTTTGTTATCACAAAAGGGCGGGTCCGGGGAGGGCTTTTTTTTGTAAAAGGGGGGTTTTGGGTGGCGTGTTTGAAAAGGGAAAATGGAAAAAACCCCGTGGAGGGAGAGAGGTTAAAAGATAGCAGTAAGGGAAGAGGAACCCGCTGGAGAAATAGGGCTGGACGGAAAGGGGGGGGAATTGGGGTCAGTAGAGCGGGTGGTTTGGGGCGAAGGGAGACAGGGGAAGCCTGGGGAAATTCTTCCTCTGGGGTCGGGTCAAGGGCTGGGGAGTAGATTAAAGGACTGCGGGGGGGGACAAAGGGTGGGGGATTTTTTGGGGATTGTGATGGGGTTTTTTTTTGCCGGATTTTTTTAATTTTTTCCCTTTTAAGTGAGTGGGCCCCGGGGTTTTAGCACAGAGGGCCGGGGACCCGGGGCCCGAGCTTTTGGCCTTAGGGGGGGTTGGGGAAAGGGGTCAAAGAGGCGTTTTTTGGGGTTTTTTGTAGTGTGGAGATGAGGGAGGGGAAATATTTTTTGTTTTTGGGGCATGGAAAGGGGAATTTTGGAGTTTCCTTTTAAAAGTTTGAAAGCCTTTCCCGGGGGCAGGGGGGGGAAAGGGAAAATTGGGGGGGCAGTGAGGGCTGTAGGTGTCCCGTGAGTTCCTGAAATTTTTAATGGAGGGGGTTTTTTTCTGAATGGATTTTATGGGCAGGTTTGCCAGAGAAGGCTGAGAATTAGTGATAATTTAAAGGGGATAAGATTGTGGTCTAGGGGGAGAAAAAGGAGGGAAATTTGTGAAGTTAGGGAAAATTTAGGAAAGATGGAAAAGAAGGAACCCGGGTTTCCCGTGAGTTTCCCCCTCCCCCGTGGTTTGGGGGGAAATCAGTAAAAATGCGAGGGGGGGCCCCTGAGAGGAGGTTTAAAGGAAAAAAACTGTGAGGCAAAAAGGGGACATGGGGTCATCAAGGGGAAAGTTGAAATCAAAAAAAGAGAGAAATGGGCAAATTTTAGGGAAGGAGGGAAGGGGGGTTTGGGACCCCGGCGGGAAGATGATCCCGGGAAATGGGGGGGGGAGAGCCGGGGGGGCTGTAACAACCCGTGGAAATTGAAAGGGAAAAAGGTTTAAAGAGCTGAGGGTGGGGGAACCCCCAAAAAGGGGGGGGAAAGTGAGGGGGGGGTGCAGGGGGAAGGAAACCCGTTTTAAATGCCGTGTGGAAAGAAAATATTTCCAAAATCCCCCCACCCGGGCCCGTTCTCAGGTCTGGGGGGGTGGGGGAAGTGTACCCACCATAGGTTTAGAGCGCAAAGGGGGAAAAAGGGGGTAAAATTCCTGGAGCCATGTTTCTGTGAGGGCCCGAGGTTTTTAGGGAGTTGGAGAGAAAAAGGTCATGGAAAAAATAAATGATTTATTGCGACGGATCGGGTGTTCAAAAGAGCACAAATTAAAAGGGGCAGAAAAAGGGCGTACAAACGAATGGCAAGCTGGTTAGCAGGGGTTTCCCATGGGAGGGGTGGGGTGAAGGTGGGGTGAGCAGTAAAGGAAGGGGGCCCGGGGGTTTGGGGGAAAAGATTTTTCCCCTGCAGCGAGGGAAACAGGGAATGAAAAGAGACAGCAGTGGGTCAGTGATGGGAAAATGAGCGGGTTTTGCAGTAATATGTGAAACCCGGGAGGTTTGGGGTGGTTTTAAAAAGGGAAAAAAAGGTGTGGGATGAGTACATAGGTGAGGGAAGGAGAGAGGAAACTTATGTGGATAAACTTTCTGAGGGGGAAGGGTAGGGTGGGAAAATTTGGAAGGGGGAGATGGGGTGCAAGGTGGGGGAAATACCTTGCATATACATTTTCATTGCAGGGACTTCTGTAAATTTTAGGAAGCCCCCTTTAAATCCTTTTCCCGCTTTTTGGGCCAAGGGTGATGAGGCAGTTATTTCACAGACTCACAGTTCTTATGGTAAAGGCTTGTCACCTCTGAAGATTTAAACTTTTTTCCCAGATGGAGGGGGGGAGGCCCCTTTTAAAATTTTAAAAAACCCTTATATACAATTATTTCACCCAAAGCTTTCCCACCCCTAATTTTTTGCACTTGGGAAATTTTGGGGTTTTTGTACTCAAAATGTTGATGGTCAGTGTATACTTTACTATTTATCTCTCAGTACATAAGCCAATATTGTCATTCCCTTAAACACAGAAGACCCTGTTAAAGTTATTCTTTAAAGTATTTCGGAATTTACACTAAAAGGGACTCTTCCCCAATTTTGGGGGATTTGGGGGTCCCGTTCAGACTCTCTTTAGCAAGTTCTGTCAGGAACGATGGAAAAAATAGCACAGAATGCTGACCTAGTTTTCCCAGTAACATGACAGACACCATAGCGGAAACCCAGTGAATCCCATTGTAAATAATAGGGTTCAGCGGGTGGGCCCTGGGGTCCTTTGGTTTTAACAAGGTTCCCCCGGTTTTTTTTTTCCCCCCAAAAAACTAGTCTCCGCTGGGAAAACCTTAAGTGCAGGTGTGAACCCGGCCCAAAAGGTGGTTTTCTGAAAAAAAGAAAAAAAAACCCCACACTAAAAAAGGGTTTTTCTTTTATACCCGGTTTTAATTTTAAAAACATTTCAAAATTTGGGCCCGGATAAAATTTGAATTTTAAACCAAAAAAAAAAAAAAAAAACTTTTTGCACATATATTCTCTTGCTTTCATAGTAGTACCTTATAGAAATTGTTAGCAGTTCTTCTCCAATTCAAGTCTAAATGTCTAAATACCCCCTTTTTCCCCAAACAATTTTTAAAACCATTAACCTAACAATTTTGTTTTTTAGATTGTTTAACAAAAACACAGAGAATCCAAAGGAAATTCACAAAGGGCACAGGAGAAAAAACCCAAAAAATCCCTGACATGGTTTCCCTTATTAGATTTGAGTTTAGAACCTTAGCTCTGCAAAGCAACAATACATGTTAACTGCTTATTATAAAGCAAAACACCATTGTCCATAGCACCACATTTTTTTTAAGTAAACAGTGCTGTAGTGTTTCTTGAATGGGGCTCTTTTTAATTTGACACTAGTTTAACTGAAAGTGTAAAAAAATTCATGTTTAGGACACCCTGAAACTGAATTTGTTCTCTAACCCTGTCCCTAACTGTAACCATAACCTTAACCACAAGTAAGGGTTATTTAAGGAGTAAACGTACCTTTACAGTGATGCAACACTCTCACTGCAGCTTAACTTCTGGTTGTTTGTCCCATCTGACATCAGTTCCATTTACTTTGCCATAGTCCAATTTCTATGGTAACTAAAAGTGACATTCGATGCAACATCTCTTCCTGTTACCACATCATTTGGGCCTATGTTGAAGTAACCGGAGTAGATTTTGTACACAACATCAGACGTCATTTCTTGTTACCAGCACATTGGATCTATGGGGAATGAACTGGAAGTTGTATCAAACAGGATGTCGGACCAGTAGTTAGGTATCACGTTAACAGATTGGTAATTTAGGGTATGGTCACAGTCTTTAATTTTGTTGGCCAATTTTCACCAGAAATGGATTCGGGTCCATCCGAACTGAAGAGCTTCTATTTGGGTTGAATTTGACTTTCAACTGAATTCAAAGTCCAACACTAGTAAGGGACATAAAAAATGATTTAGGTGGCAAGATGATTACATGCAACATATTTTTCTATTATAAACCCTTTATTTGTTCTTTCGCCTGACATCAGTAAAAGCTTAGTAATTTTCTTAGTTCACCGGACACAAATAGTTTTTTTTATTTGCTAAAATGATTTATCTACTGTTATATTTATCAAAATAAAAAATCTAATTTGTAATCTTAGAAAGTGAAAATGGAAAAACAAAGTCTTTCAAAATAAATCACTAGTGGCAGATGGATTTAACAGCCATCAAAGTCTTTGAAAAACACTTGTGTACTTGAACCATAGTCTACTGTTGCTATATTCTTAGAGATAATAGGCATTTAAAAGCACATCAAAGGGCTTTATTCTAGCAAATATGATTGCTTTACAACACTCTCCAAGGTACATATTTGTTCATTGTTTATATGCACTATGAGGGTGCTTCTTGTCTTTTATCTAAGACTCTGTCCACATAAGCACTGTACCTTTATTTTTAATGGAGCCATGACAACGATGACAAATCTGTTTTTAAAGATATACCTAACAGATCCTGTCTGCTTTTAATTGGTCCACCAGTTACATTTCTAGTACACTAATAACTTTTTTCTTAGAAAAATTGCCCCATTTCTGTTTGGGACTGGCCCCAAAGGGTTTGAAGTGAGAACCCTAGGTTGTTTCATAACTCCCAGAGAGTTTTTTGTGGAGCCCCCTTCCCACATATCTTTCCATAGTGCTGGGGGAAACCCCGCCCCCAAAACCAATAATATTATTTCCCTTTTTTTAAAAACCTAAGCAATGTGAAAATTTTCACCCCCTCCGGGGTGGAGCTTTTTTGTGGTTTCCCCGGCAAAACAATCTCTCTGATACCTTTCCCCTTTTGTTCAAAAATCTGACCTTTATTGTTTTTTCACACAGCTTTTTTTGTTTACTTTTTCCAAACCGGAAAAATGCATTCAAAAGCGTTGCGTAAAACGCATCTAAAAACAACCCCCAAACACACTTTAAAAAAGGGCGGGTGCAGGGTTTGGGATGCTTTTTTTTGTTTTGCAGCAAAAAAGGACCCTTTTTTTTTTTAAAATGGGGTTGCGGGCTGCGTCAAACGGATCAAAAATTGAAAAAGTCGGGTTTTTGGAACGGATTTAAAAAGCCCACTTTGAAAGAGGGCATAAAAACACCTTTGGCGATCGGGTCATCAGACACTGATGCTGTTTTAATTGAGAGCAATGTAAATTAAAACTCACATGGTTTAAAAGCGTGTTTGGGTCTGTTTAGGGTCTGAATCACGCATCTAAAAATGTATTCAAAAACACTTTTGGTGAACTTTCCCCTTTAACGGGGTTATAAAGCCTTTTTCTTTTCCATTTTTCTGGCCAATAAACTCACTTTGGGTAGAGAATTTTTTGTTTAAATTTTTATATTTATAGTATGAATCAGGATTTTTTTAAACATATCAGAATGTACATGCTAATCTATATCCTATAAAGTTTCAAGGTTATGCACCCTGTGACACAGGTTCTAACCTATTTTGTGCAAATCCCACAAAATATGCTTTCAAATATTGGGCTTATTATATAGAAAATTGATCCATGTCCCCTTTCACCAAATACTTTTTTTTAATAAAGAAATGCTGCTCTTTAAGACTATTTGATAGAAAAGTAAATAAATCTGTTATTTCTCACCTGTCTATAAGCAAAATGATATGCTAAAAATTCAGGTATGATGCAAATCTAGAGTTTGCAAGACATTCAAGACACTTCTAGAGATTAGAGCACAAATTTTTCTAAGAACCCAAATTTTGGGGTGTAAATTTAAACAATTTCTCAATCTGTTTTTAAATTTTCTTTTTCCCCCAAAAACAACTGTGGGCTGCTGCCCGGGGCAAAAAGTTTTTTCTTTTCCCATCAAGAAACAATATTATATGATTAAGACTACATTTTTCCTAAACTGCACTACTGGGCATACATCCAAAGAGTAAGGACATTGAAGACCTTCACTTTACAGATGTCTGCAATGACAAAGTGCTTAATAGCGGCCAATAACTGCCCCACAAATTACCACAATTCATTTAGAGAGCCACTCGAGCTGCCATGTACAAGGAAAAAAGGATTGTCTGTCTTATTCTAGGCAGTGTTCAAAAAAATTTTAAAACAGTAAGAGTGATTGCTGATCTTTTCATTCCTCCCAGTTTTGTAGAGATACGTATGTACTCACTTTATTAAAGAAATCCATTGTTGAATCACCATTAACATCCACTCTTGTCAAACACCATCGAGAAGTGAATGATATTCTTTATCCCCAAAATTTTTTTTTGAAAAGGCCCAGAAACACCGGGTGGGAAAAAGGATCCAAATTTTTCCCCCCAGAGTGTTTTTAATCCAGTTTTAGGGGAAAAAAGTAGCCCCTGCTCCTGGGTCAAAATCAATTTAATTTAAATTTCTTCCAAGCTGGCCGGCTCAGTGATACATGCTTCAGAAAACCCCGGTATTGAAAGATTGTAAATAAATTTAAAATTTATCATTGGGGTTGCTCAGTTTAAACATTATCATGATTATACCAGCCAAAATAAAATCTGCTCCTTGTTAAGATACATTTTGGGGGTAACCCTTTTATGATCTTTCATTCAAAATTTTTTTAAAAAAAAAATTTAAAAAAAAGTATCTCCAGAGGGGCAAAAACCCTTTTCATCAAAACCCCATTCCCCAGTTTTTGGGCTTCCCTCATTAGAGGGAAAATCGGGAGGGGGAAAAGGGAATTTAATCTCATTGGGAAAAGGATCTACAAAGGGGCCAAATCACAAAAATAAACTGATAGATAAATATTTTAGTACATAGGATTCTATAAGGTTTAAAGTAGCCAAAAACATACTGTTGAATCTCGAATTCATTCCATAGTCAACCTTGACATAAATCCCAGTGCTTCGGTTTAGACCGTCCTGAATCACATTTTGGTCCAATGTTAATGAGTACTGGAAGTGACATTGATTGGGACATTTCACCAGAAGTTGGGTTGTAATGGGATTGTCAGTGAACCACTCAGTTAACCCCTAGAGACCATTAAATAAACCTAACCCTAACTTAGGGTTATGAGTAGGTATAGGGTTAGAGAAAACATTTTGATTTGGGATGTCCTGAACTCAACTCATTTGGAACCAAACATGATCCCTCACAGTGCCTTAAATTTTACTATGCAAAGGACTAATAAAGATTTGGGGAAACCCCATAAGGGAAAAAACCAATTTTCTCTAAGGAGACTTCATTTTTTGATCCCAGATTTTCCATTTAGGGAATTTATCTCGAATTTTTATAAAGGTCTAATACTTAAATTTTTTTTTGTTTTTTCAAAATATTATCAAAGGGCCCTTTCCTTTTAAACCCTTTTTAAAGGGTTTCCCGCTGTGGGCCCCGCTCTTCCCCCCGGGTATTCCACAGTTTAACATTCTCAAAAGTGAAGGGAAAGGGTTTTCTTCCGGGGATTGAATCCCTTTTTTTTACAGGGGTCTTTTGATGGGGCTTTACATGAAATAGGGGGGGGTTTTTTCCCCATACTTTTTTAGGGCCATTTACTGTATAAACTTATAAAAAAATTAAAAACATGTCTCCCTGGAGGGCGTCTTTTTTTCCAAAAAAAACTAAATAAGTTTTAAATTTTTTTTAACCTCCTCCCCATAACTAAAAATGCTCCCCTTCCCCTTATTAGTTTGGTTGCTCATCTTTGAACTCTCTCTAGCCCCATTACATCCTTTCTATAAACTGGAGCTCAAAACTGAGTAGCATATTCCAAGTGAGGCCGCACCAATGCTTTCTATAGCAGTAATATTACATCCCTGTCAATGCCTTTTTTAATACACGCCAATATCCTGCCTGCCTTACAGGCAGCTGATCGACACTGCATACCGTTCTGTAGTCTATGATCTACAAGAACGGCCAGATCTTTCTCAACAAGCAGTTATCCCAGTTTTTTCCCCCTAGGACATATGATGCCTGCATATTATTAGTACCAAGATGCAGAACTTATCCACATTGAACCTCATTTGCCAAGTGGATGCCCAAATGCTTAGTGTGTCCAGGTTTGCTTGTACTTTATGAACATCTTCATATATTGCAATACACAACACAGCTTGGTATTGTTCACAAAAATAGAAACAGTGCTTTTAATCCCCTCCACTATATCATAAATAGATACATTGAATAAAAGAGGACACAGTACTGAGCCTTTGGATACACCACTTATACCGGGACCATTCACAGTCATTTACCACCACTCTCTGAGTGTGATCCGATCCAATTATACACTATTATTTCTAATGCAATAGATTTTAATTTACCCAATAGATGCTTATGAGGGACAGTGTCAAACGCCTTTGCAAAGTCTAAAATACTATATCCTCAGCCGCCCCACTATCCGGACTTCTACCCACCTCTTCATAAAAACAGATCAGGTCGGTCTGGCAGCTTCTGTCCTTAGTAAAACCATGTTGGCAATCACTTATAATATTATATTCAGCCACATATTACTGTATATAGTCCCTTATGAGCCCCTCAAACAGTTTTCTTACAATAGATGTTAAACTTACTGGTCTATAATTACCTGGGCAAGACGTGGAGCCTTTGTGTTTGTTTTTCCCAGTTTAGACTAAAACGAATTATATTATGGTCGCTGTTACCAAGATTTTCAGAAGCAGTGGCCGCTCCAACAAGTTCTGCTTTGTTTGAAGTAGAAAAGTATTATTTCAAATAAAAATCATTACTTCTAAGCCTGTCAATGTCTGGACTATATTTCTATTTATTTTGCAACTCATTTGATAAATAAAAGTATGAGTTGTCAGCGAAAACACAAAATTGTCTGGGTGACCCCAAACTTTTATCCACATATATACACATATGTATATATACACACATATAAATATATACACACACACATATATATGTATATACTTGAATATATACATATATAGATACTTATGTGTATATATATATATATATATATATATATATAGATATATAATATATATATATATATATATAATATATATATATATTATATATATATATAATAATATAAGGTATAGTTTGCAAAGTCTTATTTAAAAAAAGCTAAAATTAAAATATGCATGCGATAAAATGTCTTCTAGTTAAGTAGCTTCAACTGAGCAGAAATCTTTATTATACCTTGTAGAATTCTGAGCCTTATGGGACTTTTTCAGTTTTACTTTTTGAAAATTTCATGTGAGAACAGATCTGTGTCAATGAGGCATATTTATAGACTGGAAGAAAAAGTAGGTATAGAACATTGGTCTCCAAGCAGATATGATAAAACTATCATTCTTATCATTCCATGCTAGCCAGGGGCTCATTGTTATAAAGGTCATTGGTTGTTGTCAGGAAAGTATAAGTTGCAATTTTATTTGACATGTTTGGTCACACAATTCCCTGTCATATATCCCAGTGGCACATAGGACTTTGATACAATTTCCATTCAGTTTTTCTCTTTACTGTACAGTATTGGGAAGTTTCATATCAGAAGTGTCACACACTGCGTTTCTATGGAAGCTTCATTGTCGAAACTATACAATTGTGTGACAGTTGCATGACCAAAGTCCCTACGTAAACCAGATAGCTAGATATACAACAGGGCTACCATAAGTAATTTCAGGGCCCTATACAGACAAAAATACTGTTTTAAGCCATATTAATGGAGGAAAGCACAGAGTTTAAGGAGTACAGTTTGAACATAAACCAAGATGAATGTGTTTTATTTCTCTTTTTTATGTAAAGATTAGGACATATCCAAAGTCTGTCTTGTCCTAATTAAATATGTGACTGTTAATGTTTTAATTACCAAATGCTCTTCTGGGTTTTTAGACTTAAAATATCAGGCATTATGTTAGAATTACTAAGCGCAAGCCTTTGAAAAGCAGAAAGCTTATTGTACATGATAATTTCCACCAGAGGGCACCCAAAGACAGAGTATATTTGTTGCCTAATCTGAAGGTCACTGCCTTGAAATGCTTATATTTTCCCATAGGGCTTAATTATATTTTAAAATTCTGTCTAGGTCATACATTACACAACAATTTAGTAGCAGTATTATAAAAAAGGCTATTACCAGAAACTATAGACTGGCTGGAGATTAATAATGTATTCCTACAGAGTTACAGAATTAGAATTATGTGACCTATGGTAAGAAGTGAAATTCTTCATAGTATATCTTTGTGCAGTGAAAGGTCAATATAACCTCACTTTCCTCAATTTCTCTTTGAAAAGTCCAATAATGTACTTTAAGATGAAGAACTTGATGGTATTAAATGTCTCCTTTGGGTTATAATGTGTTCAGAGAGTACCTCAAGCTTCCTATGTGTATAGCAGTCCTGTACATCCTAAGAGGGTACAGCACAGAGCTATAATAAAGTGTTTAGACATAAAGGACATATAACCTATTAACCGTTTCAGGATCAGGGCAAATATTACATTAAAGGGGTTTTCCCATCTCAGACATTTATGGAATATCGGTAGGAATAGGATATGTAATGAATGTCCGATAGGTGCAGGTCCCACCTCTGGGACCTGCATCTATCTTGAGAATGGGCCACTAAAAGTCCCCATGCGGGAGGGAGAGATGGCTGCACATGCACTGCTTTCTCTGCTCTGTTCTTTGGAAATTCCGAGTACAACTGAGTGTGTACGACTATACTCAGAACTCCCATTGAAGTAAACAAAGGCAGGGACAAGAGATGAGACCCTCACCTATCACACATTTATTGCATTGATATGCTTTAAGTGTCTGAGATGAAAAAAAAAACAAAAAACTCACGGATCCGAAGGTTAATCAGTTTGACCTCTTGGCATTTAATTTTTGAGGAAAGTTTAAATGAGTTTAACATCAATGTATACGAGTCCTTGTGTTTTTCGATAATTTGTAATTTTTTAAATGAATCTTGGGAAAAAATGTAGAATGAAGCCAATTTCATTTTGCGTTGAAATCCGTCCCAAACTATGCTTCTAACAATGTTCTATTCAGCTCTCATTCATTCCAATGTAAATTATGCATTGTCATTCACATGACGCATATTTTACAAGCATAATTGTGCCTTGTCAATTCTTCAGGTGTTTATACCAGTGAAAGCCCACAGAAACAGTGGTGGAGCATATTTTCACCTGAGAAACGCTGCTAAATACGCTCTACACTTTCACTTCAAAATGTGCCTTTTATTAGGCGTACTTTAAAGCTCTTTTTATAGCGTGTCAATTTACACTGTGTGAACCTACTATAAATCTTCACAAACCCGTGTAGATTCAGGGTGGCCATCTTTACTGGTTGCTCTGCAGCCATCTGGAATTTTTAAGAAGCAATAAGACCTGAGTAATAATAACCTTTTTATTTAGCAATTTGATTTGTTAGTTTCTCTTTAAACAGGTAGTTGTTTCAAAGCGAGAATGGCCCCTTAGGGTACATCCACATGGCAAGGGTTTTCAGTTGTTTTTTTTAGAGTTTTCGGATTTGAAAATCATTTAAAAACCGACGGTCAACCATCCACATAGACTTTAATAAAAAGTCCACACAGCAGTCTGCACTTTTCTGGAGATAAGTGAAAAAACTGTAAAAAAGTTTTTTAAAAAAGTGAAAAAAAGTCTAACACAAAAAATAAAATAAAAACACGTACATCGCCCTTTTCCCTTTATAAACGCCAATCGCCCCAAAAAAGATCAAAAATAAATAAAGTACACATATTTGGTATCGCCGCATGCGTAATGACCTTCCCTATAAAGATGTCATATTAATTAACCCGTACGGTGAATGCTGTTAACCCCCCTTCCGCCCCAAAAAAATCAAAGAATTGCGATTTTTGTTCATCCCGCAGCACATAAAATGGAATAAAAAGGGACCAAAAACTCATATAAACGCCACACTTGTACCATTTCAAATTTCAGTTCATTCCGCAAAAAAAAGTAAAAAAAAAAAAAACAAGAAAAGTTATGGCTGTCAGAAGATAGCGATGCATAAATATTGTTTTACACAATAAAAGCATCTTTTTTTAAAGTGCTTCAACATAAAAAAATATATAAATTGGGTGTCACCATAATTGTATCAGCCCACAGAATAAAACCAACCTTTCACGGATACTGCACACTGAGCGCTGTTAAAAATAAAAATAAAAAAACACTACTAGGATTGCAGTATTTTCTTCACCCTGTCTTCCAAAACATGGATTTAAAACTGATCCAAAAGTCTTGTCCCCAAAAAATACCAATAAAAACGTCAACTCATCCCCATAAAACAAGCCCCCACACAGCTCCATACACAGAAAAATAAAAAAGTTATGGCTCTCAGTAAAAGCAGTAAAACATAAAAAAATACAAATTGGGTATTGCTGTAATTGTATCGACCTGCTGAGTAAAACTATCATGTCATCTATACTGCACGGTGACCGCTGTAAAAAATAAAAATAAAAAACACTACCAGGAATGCTGTATTTTGTTCAAAATTCCGCACAAAAACCTTAATAAAAAGTGATCAAAGCATCGTATGCACCCCAAAATGGTTCTAATGAAAACATCAACTCATCCCGCAAAAAACAAGCCCATAATCAGCTCTGTATACAGAAAAATGAAAAAGTTATGGCTGTCAGAATAGGACAACATAGAAACATAATTTTGTATAGACCTATTTGTATTGTGTAAAAGTAATAAAACATAAAAAACTATATAAAAATTATCCTGTACAGCAAACACTGTATAAACGAAGCCCAAAAACAATGATGAAAATGCATTTTTGTGCCCCTCATTTTCACGGCCCAATGCTAAAAAACACTGTGGAACACCTGTGCACCCAAAATTTACAATACACCCTTAGATGAATTCCCTGAGGGGTGTTAAATCCAAGATGGGGCGGCTTCTGGAAGGTTTCACCTGTTCAGGTACTTTGGGGGCTTTGTAAATGCGACATGGCCCCACCAACATCTGCGTTCCAAAAAGCCAAATAACACTCCCTTCCTTATACGCCCTGCCATGCACCCAAACCGCAGTTTATACCCACATGTAGGGTATTGCCGAACTTGGAAGAAATTGTGTAACAAAATTTGGGTTGTTTTTGTCCAGGATTCCTTGTAAAAATTAAACATTTTCAGCTAAAATTGCAGATTGTTGGAAAAAAAAATTGATTTTCACAGCCTAATGCTAAAAAAAATTGTGAAACACCTGTAGGGTTGATATACTCACTACACCACTAGATATATTCCTTAAGGGGTGTAATTTCCAATATGGGGTCTCTTTAGGGGAGTTTATTAAGTTTTAGCATCTTAGGGTGCCCGCAAACCTGAAATGGCGCCTAAATAAAATCGTAATGAGACCCCAAAGTCCAGTAGGTGCTCCTCCTACTCTAAGGCTTGTGGTTGAGCCAAATAGCGCACTAGCGCCACATATGGGATATCTCTGAAAACAGCAGAATCTGGGGAATCAATACTAAGTTGCATTTCCCTGATCACATCTACTGTGTTCTTGTGAATAATGGTTAAATACTGAAAATCTGCAAAAAAAGTGAAATTTTGAAATTTCTCCTCCACTTTGCTTTAATTCCTGTGAAACACCTAATGGGTTGATAAACTTCTTAAATGCTGTTTTGAATTCTTTAAGGGGGGTAGTTTCTTAGATTAAGTCATTTATGGGGGTATCTAACATACAGTAACATAGGTTACTATGGACAAAAGAGTTTTAGACCTAAATAGTTTCATACATGTGGCCCAATGTGTCACGAGAAAAGAATCTCTGAATCACATGGATAGGTAAAAGTGTCAAAAAGTTATTTTCACATAAAGTGACACATGTCAGATTTCAAAAATGGGGCTCTGTCAGAGAGGCCAAAACTGGCTCCGGCGGTAAGAGGTTAAAGGGGGGTCATATCCCTATGGATGGCCAATTTAGTTTTGTTACAAGTGTAGTAATGTCTAATTTGCATGTACTGCATCCATGTGTTAGGAGATCTTTTTGCTTGGGGAACTACATCATCATATGTTTTAAAGGAAGTGGAAGTGATAAAATCATGGATCAATTTAGGGGATTGGTTAGAGTTCTCAAGGTACAGTAAGGTGGGTATTGTTATAGATAATTTAGGGTTATTTATTATTGGTGTAGAGGGATCATTTGGGGTAAATTGCTTATGTTGTGGTCTGTAAGTTTTATATGTAGACAGAGTTGTTTTGGAGATTAGTGGTATGTCTGACAATTTATTCCTGGGTAGTGTAGCTTGGGCTAACTTGGGCAGCGTCACAAGAGGGGAGATATATATTTATTCTTCCATTCTTACCCATTGTTTAGTGTCTTTGTTATGAAAGAAATCTAAAACTCTGGACACTACCGCTGCAATATAATAAGACTTGATGTCTGGTAAGGCTAATCCTCCCCTCCCTTTGGAACGAACCAGAAATTTTTTTAGCTATTCTTGGTTTCTTATGTGCCCAGGTAATTGCAGAAAATGGATTCTTATGCAGCACGATACATATTATACAGTAGGTATTGTACAAACAATAGGCGACTACAAATAGTATCTGAGATGGTTGGATGGCTAACACCTCATACTAACAAAAACAGCCAAAATCAGATCTAAGGTCTAACATTAACCCCTTAAGGACCCTAGACGTACTCATATGTCCCAGGGTCCTTAAGGGGCTTTGCAGGGGGATCCGTTACCGGCCTTTACAGCGCGAATCGGCAGCGTAGCCCGCCCGCACTGTTTAACCCTTCAGATGCCGCGGCAAAGATGAATGCCGCATCTGAATGAAGATCGGTGCCGCGCACCTATCTTCAGGGCGATCGGCATCATCGCAGCATACCTGCAGCGATCTGACGCCCGGACATAGCAGCGGGGAGCCCTGTTAATGCTCCTGTCACTGCCATGTCCTGGTTTGCCCCACTTCCGACCGCAGACAGGAAGTGGGGAAATTGCCATCTTGGTACAGTCTAATGCATTGTCTATGCAATGCATTAGACTGTGTTAACGATCGCGCCACCTAGTGGTCAGGCACCCTTGAGGTGGACTCAATGTTTCAGTAAAAAAAAAAAAGAAATAAAGTTTTAAAGTCCAAAATAAAAAAGTATTAAAATTAAAATCTCCTCCCTCTTTCCCCATTTTACAAATAAAAACAGTAAAATAATAAAAAAAGTTACACATATTTGGTATCGCCACGTCCGAAAAAGTCCGATCTATAAAAATATAACATAATTCATCCCGTATGCTGAATACCGTAGAAGAAATAAATTCCAAACGCCAAATTTGCGTTTTTTGGTCACTTTACGTCACTTAAAAAATGGAATCAAAGTGATTCAAAAAGTCGCATGTAATCCAAACTGCTAGTGATAAAAAGTACACTCCAGCCTGCAAAAAATGCACCCTCACTGACGTCTGTAGGTGTTAGTACAAAAAAGTTATTGGTCGCAAAAAATGTCGCCGTGGTGCAAATTTCAAAAATAGAAAAAGTTTGGAATTTTTTTATGGTACCAAAACATAACGGAAGCCCATTGGTATTGCCGGATGCGTATAAACCTGTAGAATACAGATAACTCATTATATTTACTAAAGCTTGAACGCAGTAAAAGAAAAACACGGCAAACATGGCGAAAATACGTTTTTTTTTTCACAATTTGTCCCACTTGGAATTTTTTGGCGGTTTCCCAGTATATTCTATAGTACAGTGAATAACACCATTAGAAAGTACAACTTGTTCCGCAAAATAAAAGCCCCCATATGTCTATGTAGGTGGGAAAAAAAAAGTTATGGCTCTGGAAAGGCGAGGATGGAAAAACGAACGTGTCAACAAAAAAAAACGCTGGCTCCTTAAGGGGTTAAACTTACAGTCCCTGGAGAATGTGCAGGTGTCACCTTGTGTAGAAGAAACAACAGTGGAATGAGATCTCATATAGGAAACTCTTTATCACTGAAGTCTCCCTTTACTACTGTACGTAGAGTTTTGAACAAGGGTTCACCCTCCCAGCTGTATGCTTAGCATCGATATTATTGAATCCATTCACCTGATTTCTACTATTGAAGCTTGGATACTTGGATATTTTCCTGAAAGAATACAGAGAATATTAGCACTCAAGCACCTTTAGACATTTTGGCCACAAAACGCTACAGTTTATCAATGTAGATATTCCAGAAAATGTTTATAAGAAACAAATTGCTTGAATCAACAGACTTTTCTTTTGCTCATTGTGCCCATTAATCGGTCTGGCAAGTTGCTGAATAAAGGGCTGTATTTTTACATGCAGAGGCAGAACCTGGCATGGCTGCTATAAGCAAAGCATTATATAAGGACAAATCATAATAATACACAGGCCAGAGGGGTAAAATAACCAAAATAGCCAGACCAAAGCAAACAATATGTATACTGGAAATAGGTGTGTAGGAGAGCCCCAACACACATTTCACAGCAAGCTTGCCACAGGTGAAATGGGCATTGGGGATCTCCAATGCACCTATTTTGTCTGCATCCCTTTAATACTACTCGATTATATATGCTTTTAGCTAGTGGTTGCATATGTGCTTATTCTATTTATATGCTTTGGGGATCTTTTTTCACAATTTTTAATTTTTTTCTATCCACTGGTGTTTTGGCAATTTGATATGAGTTTACATCTTAGTTTGGATACTCTCCATAGATGTCTTGGCTTTTCAGCACTTTCCTATATATTTTTGTTATATGTTTTTTAAAATATTTTTTTTTATTTAATTAATAAAAATGTTATTTTAATATATTGGAGGAAACATAATGTTTGCTTTGGTGTTTATAGCTGCTGTAATATAAACAATAGACATGAGTTGTTGGCTGAGTGACCATTCCCCATATTCAGCCATAGACACACATGTGATCCTCCAGTATGCCTCGGAACCAACTCATGGGCTCAGACATAGTTTTGAACTGTATGTGTGTCCCAACACGCATACAGTTAGAAACATGATGCAGAACTCGAGTCCCACCAGCATCTTGGCATAGGTGGCTTGATGCCAGACACAAGCTTCCAGCGTGAGCTGTATGGCAAGGGAACGAGGAGAGTTGAGTATTTTTCTTTTACATTTTTTGTCAAAGGGCCTACATATCTATCTTCAAGGTCCTATATATCTGCTTACAGGGCTCTATATTTACCTAAAGGGGGTCTATATAACTGCATACAGGGGATCAATCTACTTACATGGGCCCATTTATTTATCTACAGGGGCCTAAATACCTTCCTACAGGTGTTTACTTACATGAGGCCTGTATATTTACCTACATGGGGCCTATATAACTACCTAAAAGGGGGTATACACCTACCTACTGGGTCTCTCTATAGCTACCTATAAGGGACCTATATGACTCACTTGGGTGCAAATACAGCTTTTTCTACAACTCTACCCACAAGTGTTCAATTGTGTTGAGGTCTGGTGACTGTGGAGGCCAACCTTGCAACTCTACTTCATTGTCATTAAACCATTTCTTTGCCAATCTTGATGTATGCTTTGGGTCGTTGTCCTGCTGTAACACTATGTTGTCCTTTTAATACCCATAGTGTTCGAGTGTATGAAGTAACTCATGTTGTAGGATACTCACATATAGCGCAGCATTGATACCACCATCAACCCTGGTCAAGTATTCAATGCCTTTGGCTGTGAAACAACCCCATATCATCAGGCTTCCACCACCGAATTTAACAGTTCCTTCAATTTCTCGATCCATTAGTCCCCTTTTCCACTGATTCTTACAGACCCCTTTACACCCATCAGAGCCTTGTCTATTGACTTTCATCTCAATGGTCCAAATCACCCGTTTCAAATCTTCTACTGTCCAAACTTCTAAACTTGATCCTATGCTTCCTATAACACTGTTGAAGTTGAGACTGCTTCAACTTTTTGTGGGCCACCATTCCAGACTTTGTGTAATGTGTGTCACATGGTGCTTGCATGGATGTCTGTGAGGTGAAGAGAGGCTGGTTGGTACAGAATGTGCATGGGTGGCACAGCGGGAATACTTGATGATCAGCTGCCCTTCTGTCTAGAGGAGTGAGATATGTATAAAGTAGGCCTGATGAGTGGCATAGTTAGTCCAGTAGTAAGATAAAGTCTATTGGACAGTACTTTGAAAGATTTGATTTAGAAGACAGAGCCCTATGAGAGCAGGATCTATGAGAAAGAGTGACAGTCTTAAAAACAATTGTCATGCGGGTGGCGGTGTCAAAGGCCTCTAGGGAACTCTTCTTGAGGTTGGATCAACAGAAGATAATGGTGCCGCGCACCGAGTATGATAAGCAGTGGGTGCTCTGTGGAAGGCCAAAGGCTACAGTCCCATATATAGAAAATCCATGGCACTTCTTTAGTAAAGATGAGCAACATTTATAAATCACACAGTAGTTTCACATAGATTGTCATCAGCTCTCCATATATACAATAGGTGCAGTAGTAGAATTGAAATGCCCACAAAATAGTCCAATGTTTTGGCCTAATCAGGCCTTCCTCAGGGACATCGGAAACGGGCAAAGGAGCATACGGTGGAGGAGAGCGTCATGAGGTTGGATCAGTGACCATGGACAGATGCTATAGTGTTATACATTAGGAGCCAGGGACAGATGCTTTAATGTTATACACCAATGTTGTATTCCATTGTTACCTAGTCTAAAAGTAGCCACTGAGCTTGTGTGCTTTATCTGAAAACTAAAACTATCAAGATTGTTTTGTCTCTGTCTGTGTTTGTCAAGTAAAACTTGATATTTTTGAATTACATTGGTCTGAGATGGTCTTCTTTTAAAGGGTAATCCCTTATAGAATAACCCCATGTTTCAACCGGACAGGTTCTAGAGGGAATATATTTTTCCCCTAGGACACTCACTTACGTACACAGGCTGCAGAAAATGTTATCTTAACTACAGTAGAAACAGTTTCGATAGTTCAACTTAATTAAATGCTGAATAGGATCTAGATTGGAGAAGATTTGGGTAGCAGGTATACAAAGAGGTGACATTAAGTGAGTATCTACTGTAGGTCTCTCAAATGGGTTGTGACCAGTGGCTGCTACATCTGGGTCATTGTTTTGTGTGAATAAAAATAGTGTTATTTTGTCTCCAGTGTATGGTATGTACTGTAGGTATTTTACTTTATGTTCAAAGGGTTTGTTTAGTTAGTGCGCAGACAAGCAGGAGTTATTTTCTGTTGGTAAAGCACGCCTTATTTGTGGACTTAACCCCTTCCTGACAGCTGGTCATAATAATATGCTATTCGTTTTTTCCTCCCGCTTTTCAAGAGCCTTAACTTTATTTATTTTTCCATCTCCATAGACATATAGGGCGACATGTATGAACGGGCTTTACGCCTGTTTTCAGGCGTAACCTGCGCCTCCCGGCCCGATTCCCCCTGTCAGACGCAGGGATGCGGTGTTAGGCGCAGCGTTCGCCACTTTCAGCTGCGCCCCGCATGAAGGGGCGGGCAATGGACGCGGTGTGGGCGTGGTGTAGGCGTTCCGGGGCGGGATGCGGCGCGATCGAAAACTCCGAGGCATGTACGATCGCAAGTCAGCAAAGTGCGGTGCATTGCAGCGCTCGGCAGCTCCGACAGTCAGACCTACTTTATTTTGGTGTAAATGCTCCGGCAGCGGCGAAGTGAAGCAAGAATGGAACATGAGAGGAAACATAGAAGATCCCAACAGAACTCTCGGCGCTCAGCTCCGTGCAGCATGGAGTAGGATTCCGAAAAAATCGCCTTTATAAAGGTGGAAAACATTCTCAGAAAAGAGCTCAAACCTTAAAAATAAAAAATACATAAAAAAAATCACTTTCCAAAAATCTAGAACGGCGCAATATCAAGAATTAGGATATTGGAAATTGCCGGGAAATACAGTAATTCAAATTCTGAAAGCTATTCTCATTGGTCGGCAGAAACCGGCCAATCAGAATAGGAGCGACAGTGAACCATTAAAACCTATGGAGAACTATTGACCAATCAGAATCAAAGGCGGGACAGTTCAAAATACAGTAAAAATGCAGAAAAGAGCTGATTGGCTGAGCTAGCGGGGGCTTGGCTATCTCGGCCTATCAGAATAGGAGCGACAGGGACCCATTATATCCTATGAAAAAGTTTGAACCAATCAAAATCAAAGGCGGGACAGTTCAAAATACAGTAAAAATGCAGAAAAGAGCTGATTGGTTGAGCTAGCGGGTGCTTGGCTCTCCCGGCCAATCAGAGCGCGAGCTACTTCTCCCATTGTAGTCTATGGAGAGATTGGCGCAATGCAATCTCGGCGCTCAGCGCCGTGCGGCATGGAGTATGAATAAAAAAATCATTTTTATTAAGTGTAAATCATTATCAGATAAAGCGCTGAAACCTTCTCTAAAAATAAAGCAGTTAAATCCCTAACAACGCGTTTGTTGCCGAGACCGCGCTTACAATAAGGAATTGCAATAGAGAGAATTGCCGGAAATACAGTAATTCAAATTGTTTAAGCTCTTCTGATTGGTCGGCATAAACCAGCCAATCAGAATAGGAGCGACAGTGGCCCATTCTAACCTATGGACGAAAATTGGCCAGTCACAATAGGAGCGACAGTGGCCCATTCTAACCTATGGAGGAGAATTGACCAATCAGAATAGGAGCGACAGGGACCCATTCTAACCTATGGAGAAATATTGACCAATCATATTCAAAGGCGGGACAGTTCAAAATACAGTAAAAAGGCAGAAAAGAGCTGATTGGTTGAAGCGGCGGGGGCTCGTCCATCTTAGCCAATCAGAACGCGAGCTACTTTCTCATAGAGTTCTATGGGGAAAAGAAATTCCCCATAGAACTGTCGCTCACTGTCGCTCCTATTCTGATTGGCCGGTTTATGCCGACCAATGAGAATAGCTTTCAGAATTTGAATCACTGTATTTCCCGGCAATTTACAATATCCAAATTCTTGTTATTGCGCCGTTCTAGATTTTTGGAAAGTGATTTTTTTTTTTTTTTTTTGAGGTTTGAGCTCTTTTCTGAGAATGTTTTCCGCCTTTATAAAGGCGATTTTTTTTATTCATACTCCGCACGCGCATCTTTAATGATTTCTCGCTGTTTTCCAGCCTGTCTCGAATCGGAACACATCTTCGGCGCAGTCCCTTCTGCGCCCCATACACTCGCGAGGCGCGGCGGACTTTTCCCCGCATGTATGAGCGCACCTCCTCGGACGGCGAATATTAGGCGCAGCGCCGCACTGCGCCCATGTCCCCGCACTGCGCCCCACACACTGGCGAGGCGCGGCGGACTTTACATAGTATGTATGAGCGCGCCCCAGTGCCGACATAAATCAGGCGCAAATTTCGCCGGAAAACCGGCAGAAAGGTGCGCCCCGACGTGGCGAGATTCATACATGTCGCCCATAGTGCTTTTATTTTGCAGTTCAAGATGTACTTTTTGATGTTGTCATTGACCGTACCATAAAATAAACTGGGAATACGAAAAAAAAATCTAAGTTGGATGAAATGTGAAAAAAACATACTTGTGCCATGTTAGCAGGGGCTTTGTTTTTATGCCGTTCAGTCTTCAGTGTTATCTGTATTCTGCAGATTGAAACAATTCCGGCAATACAAAATATATTGGGTTTTCATTATATTGTAACAACGCTGGATATACTGGGATCACTTACGCACTGCACCATCAGAGTTAGATGCCGGCAGCTTTGGCACAAGCCTCAAACTCGCCTTAAGCAGCGATGTTCCAGGTCTGCTGAACGTCTGTGGAGAAAGTCAAAACTATCTGCAGAATTTCTCCACTATAAAGTCAGGCTCAGGACTTACCACACTGCAATTCTCCATTCCAAACAAGAGTATTCACCTCCCTCATCTCAACATTACACAACAGCCAAAAACGACTGTTTGACACCCTCCACTCCCTCCTCAGACCTAAAGCTCAGGCCCCGGTCACTGACCTCAGTGCTGAAGACCTGGCCACTCACTTTAAAGAGGAGATTGACAATATCCGGCAAAATTGATCTCAGTTCCCAGGTAATACCCAACCCATCTCCTCCTGCATGTCCACTAGTCTGCTCTTAGCCTTTGACCCAGCGACAGAGGAGGAAGTTTCCAGGCTTCTCTTGCCTGCTCGCACCACCATCTGCTCCGGTGACTCAATTCCTGCTCACCTTGTCTAGCCTATTTCCCCAGCTGTCCTCTCTCACCTTACTGCAATCTGTAACATCTCTCTCCCCACTGGGGTATTTCCATCTGCCTTTAAACACGCCATCATAACCCCTTTACTTAAAAAGCCCACTCTGGACCCATCCTGTGCTGCTAATTATCGACCAGTCTCTAATCTGCCCTTCATATCTAAACTCCTAGAACGCTTGGTGTACTCTCACCTAACCCACTACCTCTCTGTTAACTCCCTTCTCGACCCTCTGCACTTTATATTCCACAGAAACTGCTCTAGCTAAGGTGATCATGAGAGATCGCCGCTGCGTGTTTCAAAAGCGCCGCTCGGGTCCATGTTGAAAAGAATTGCATGTCAATTCTTTTCAAGACGGAGTTGAGCTGCACTTTTGAAACACGCAGCGGCGAACTGTCATGTGAACGCCGCTCTGTGTTCGTCATAGACAGCAGTGATAATCTCACTGCTAATTGTTTAGATCCATCTTGGGGTCTGCTCTGTCGGTCCCCAAAACGGATCTAAAAGGCGCTTGTAACACGGAGTGAAAACTCCGTGTGAACAAGCCCTAAGATTGCCCTGAGAGCACATCTTCTAAGGCAGGTCAATCAAGAATCCTTATTGCTAACACCCGGCTTTCTGTCACACACTTCTTTCACTCCCTGCCCTTTGGTACTCACAGGCATTCATCTGCATATAGATGTTTGGTCGGGGTGGCAGGTTCATCCGCTATTTATGTAAATCACCCCTTATTTATGTAACATGGCTGGACCATTGTGTAAACTGAGCACTTCTCACCCTTCGTCTCACCCACACACAGTTATAGATTGTTGTCCCTACTGTTAATACCCCTGAAAATGTTCAGAGAAAGAAGGGATCTGATTGTAGATTCCCTTCTTAAGACAAAACCAATTTTTAGCAAAAATTGTAACTCTTCCGATACCTATAAAAGTGGCAAATGCTTTTTAACCCCTTACCAACATTTGACATACCCATACATCATGGTCAGGAAGGGGTTACCGCAAATTGACATACAGTATGGGTACGTCATGGAGATCTTACAAGCTCACAAGCAGAGCTCACAAGTTCTCGGCATGAGACCAGCCTTATATTACCACTGGCATCATGCTGCATCACCTGCGGCTGGAGTGAGCTGGGCTGCCTGGCGATGTCGCCATGCCCGCAATTAGAGATGGGCGAATTGATTCTAATGAAATGGACTTCGTTTAGAATTTCAGGAAAACTTCGGTTCTGAACGAAGTCGAAGTTTGGGGTACTTCGGGTGAACGAAGTGTGCTTTTCATTGATAAAATGGCTGCGAGCACATGGCGTTACATGGGGCAAAGAACTCTGGGAGGAAGAAGGGCATAGCCTGCTGAATGTGCAGAGATGAAGCCAATCAGAGATCGGCGGGATTCTGTGACGTCACCGCACTATATAAGCCGGGGGCGCGACGCTGGGAGCTCATACCGTCTCACTGTACTGATCAGGGAAGGTGCTGCCGCGGCTGATTGTTACTGAAAACTGATTTTTATACACCCGATTTTGGGGGGTGTCTCAGCTTGTCTCAGAGACTGCTTCACTTAACATTCTATTTCTGATTTTTTTTGGGTATTGGATCTGAAATCCAGTGTGCGTCCACTGCAGCTGCATATACATTTAATCCTATCTGCTCACAGCACATTGAATATCCAAGGGGGATCTAAGCCAGTTCCTGTTGTATTCATTTAAAGAAACAGCGTTTTTACAATACAAATACCACTTCATTTTTGGCTGCTCAATTCTTTGGCGCAATTTACATCCAGGGGTAAAATTTAAACATTGTTTTTCAGCTGTGGTGACTCCAAGAAACCGTCATTTTCACCGCCAAAATAAAATACATTTTTCCTGTAGCCCAATTCACAAGCAAAGGTTAATTACAATTTTATCTCTTGTTGTTGGGGTAAAAAACACTGCATTGTAACATGCTACAAAGCTAGTAGTTTGTGGTGGCTCAATTCTTTGGGGCAATTTACATCCAGGGTTAATTAAGCGTTATTATTCAGCTGTGGTGACTCCAAGAAAACCCTCATTTTCACCGCCCAAAAAATATTAATTTTTCCCGTAGCCTAATTCACAAGCAAAGGTTAATACAAATTTTTCTCTTGTTTGTGTGGCGTAAAAAAACACCGCATTGTAACACGTACAAAGCTAGTAGTTTGTGGTGGCTCAATTCTTGGCGCAATTTACATCCAGGGGTTAATTAAGCGTTTTTTTTCAGCTCTGGTGACACCAAGAAACCGTCATTTTCACAGCCAAAATATATACATTTTTTTCCCGTAGCCTAATTCACAAGCAAAGGTTAATTACCCTTTTCTCTCTTGTTGTGTGGCGTAAAAACACCGCATTGTAACACGCTACAAAGCTAGTAGTTTGTTGTTGCTCAATTCTTTTGGCGCAATTTACATCCAGGGGTTTAATAAGCGTTGTTTTTTTAGCTGTGATGACTCCAAGAAACCGTCATTTTCACCGCCAAAATATATACATTTTTCCTGTAGCCTAATTTACAGGCAAAGGTTAATTACAATTTTATATCTTGTTGTGTAGCGTAAAAAAACACTGCATTGTAACACGCTACAAAGCTATTAGTTTGTGGTGGCTCAATTCTTTGGCGCAATTTACATCCAGGGGTTAATTAAGCGTTGTTATTCAGCGTGGTGACTCCAAGAAACTGTCATTTTCACCGCCAAAATAAATAAATTTTTCCTGTAGCCTAATTCACAAGAAAAAGGTTTAAATTAAATTTATCTCTTGTTGTGTGGCCGTAAGAAACACCGCATTGGAACACGCTACAAAGCTAGTAGTTTGTGGTGGCCAATTCTTTGGCGCAATTACATCCAAGGGGTTAACTAATTATTATTCTGCAGTTGCACTCAGTAAAAGAAACTTTCTTTTCACCGCACAGAAGAAATTCGGGTAGCATAATTCATATCTGAAGGTTAATTAAGCCTTTACATTCAGTAAAATACACAGAGTTTTTAAACGGGACATACAAGTAATTTTTCCTGGCCATTTTTGGAGCGCAATTTATATCCCAAAGGGTTACCCAAGCTTGTTACTGGGTTCATTTGGAGTCAAATACGGGTGTATATTTATCATATAAATTTATCTTCATCAAACAGTGTCTGTACATTTTAGAACAAACAGTATGTCAGACAGAGAGGTGGCAGGGTCTGCAAACCCGCGAGTGGCAGTGGCACAAACATTCCTGGAACAGGCCCAG
Organism: Phyllomedusa bahiana; assembly: GCA_025379985.1. Taxonomy (NCBI): domain Eukaryota; kingdom Metazoa; phylum Chordata; class Amphibia; order Anura; family Hylidae; genus Phyllomedusa; species Phyllomedusa bahiana. The sequence goes on along the minus strand of JAODAL010010674.1, from coordinate 1,234 downwards.
TCCCAGCACAGCAAGGGGACGTCCGCAGGGGTCACTCGGTTTAGGCCAGAACTGCCGCTGTCATCTAGGGCCGTGTGTTTGTTCAGCAAACCCCAAGGGTTTTGATTGGTTGACTAGGGGCATCCACTTCCCTCCCAGATGACATCTGACAACCCCCCCGCCAAGAGTCGGGGGGAACGCAGACACAACCCTTAGTTGGAAAGGCCCGGGAGGGGGTCAGGGCCCCATTTTTCCCTCAACCCGCCCGTCCCATCCGGTTCCCCCCGCCGGGAGATCTATATGTGGTCTGGGTCAGCGCCATATTAGCGGGGGTTTGAACAATTTGAGGGGGGCACCCAGCAGCTATTTGGGAAAGGGTGAAAAAAAGGGGCCAAAACCCCGGGTTTCTTGAAAGTAGGGCAAAGAAAAGATGTTGGAGTCCCCAGGGAAAAAGTCATTTTGTAAAGGGGTCAGCCTCTGCATACCAAGCCCGGTGATTGGGGACGGGCAGTACGATGGGGAACAAAAAATTGATGATGTGGGCCCGACCCCCTTGGGGAGCCGGGGTTAAAGGAAAGGGGGCTTCATCATCGCCCGGGAAAAGGAGGGCGCCCAGTTTGCACTTTCAGGCGCGGCCCCACCCAGAAAGTGGGTTTTGGGACCGGCGTAAGGGGGTTTAGCAGAGGGGGGGGGGAGGTCGGGACCCAAAAGGCGGCCCAGGGGGAAAAAAACCTGTTTCGCAGGTCCAAAAAATTTAAGCGGCACGGGGGGCCTCAGGGCCGGCAGGGCGGCCGGATTAGTCACTCATTGGGGGGATGTTGGGGGTTAAACCAATACTCGGCGGTGGGCATTTCTTTCCCTAAAAACAGGGGGGACCGGGAATAGGGGGAAAAGTAGAATCTGAAAACCCGGAAATTAAAAGCGGGCCAGGGAGCTAATTTTTGGCACCAGGGCCCCCTCCCCGTAAAACAATGCACCCATCCCCCAAACCGGGGGCCCCGGGAAAAACGGGCTCAGAGGGGGGTCCACCCTTTGCCGCCGCAGAAAACACGGGCAGCAAAGCCCCCAGTGGCACGCATCCCTTTTGCCCCCAGTCAAGGCTCCACCCCCTCGGGCAAAAGGGAGCGGGTTTCTCTTTGCCACCCATCCCCCGGGCCCAGAGCCCTGCTTCTCGTTTACTCAGGGGTCCCAGCATCGTTAAAGCGGGCGTTTGGGCAAAGAGACAACAGAAAAGGGCCCCAAAACCCATCCTCAG
>JAODAL010010673.1:0-103871 GCA_025379985.1 Phyllomedusa bahiana | reverse complement strand
ATCATATAAACCTATATATTACAGAGCTCAGCTTCTCTCCTCCATCATATAACCCTATATATCACAGAGCTCAGCTTCTCTCCTTTATCATATAACCCTATATATGACAGAGCTCAGCTACTCTCCTCTATCATATAACCCTATATATCACAGAGCTCAGTTTCTCTATTCTATCATATAACCCTATGTATAACAGAGCTCAGTTTCTCTCCCTCTATCATATAACCCTATATATCACAGAGCCCAGCTTCTCTCCACTATCATATAACCCTATATATCACATAGCTCAGCTCCTCTCCTCTATCATATAACCCTATATATCACAGAGCTCAGCTTCTCTCCTCTATTATATAACTCTATATATCACAGAGCTCAGCTTCTCTCCTCTATCATATAATTATATATATCACAGAGCTGAGCTTCTCTCCTCTATTATATAACCCTATATATTACAGAGCTCAGCTTCTCTCCTCTATCATATAATTATATATATCACAGAGCTCAGCTTCGCCCCCTCTATCATATAACCCTATATATTACAGAGCTCAACTTCTCTCCTCCATCATATAACCTTATATATCACAGTGCTCGGCTTCTCTTCTCTATCATATAACCCCATACGGAGGGGAGGGCGAGAAGAATTTAATCAGCCACCAATTGTGTAAGTTCTCCCACTTAAAAAGATGAGAGAGGCCTGTAATTGACATCATAGGTAGACCTCAACTATGAGAGACAAAATGAGAAAACAAATCCCTAAAATCACATTGTCTGATTTGCAATTAATTTATTTGCAAAATATGCTGGAAAATAGGTATTTGGTCATCTACAAGCAAGCAAGATTTCTGGCTCTCACAGATCTCTGCATCAACAGGCTGAACTGGATGGACGTCTTGTTTTCGGCCTTACAAACTATGTAACTATGTAACCTGTAACTTTTTCTTTAAGAGGCTTCTCTGTCCTCCACTCATTACCTGTAGTAATGGCACCTATGTGAAATTGTTATTAGTATAAAAGACACCTGTCTACAACCACAAACAGTCACACTCCAAACTCCACTATGCTGAAGACCAAAGAGCTGTCAAAGGACACCAGAAACAAAATTGTAGCCCTGCACCAGGCTGGGAAGTCTGAATCTGCAGTAGGCAAATCAACCATGGGAGCAATAATTAGAAAATGGAAGACATACAAGAAAACTGATAATCTCCCTCGATCTGGGGCTCTAAGCAAGATATCACCCTGTAGGGTCAAAATGATCACAAGAATGGTGAGAAAAAGTCCGAAAACCACATGGGGGAACTAGTGAATGACCTGCAGAGAACTGGGACCAATGTAACAAAGTCTACCATCAGTAACACACTACGCTGCCAGAGACTCAGATCCTGCAGTGCCAGACATGTGCCCCTGCTTAAGCCAGTACATGTCCGGGCATGTCTGAAGTTTGCTAAAGAGCATTTGAATGATCCAGAAGAGTATTGGGAGAATGCCATATGGTCAGATGAAACCAAAGTAGAACTGTTTGGTAGAAACACAACTCGTCGTGTTTGGAGGAGAGAGAATGCTGAGTTGCATCCAAAGAACACCATACCTACTGTGAAGCATGGGGTGGCAACATCATGCTTGGAGCTGTTTCTCTGCAAAGGAACCAGGACAACTGATCTGTGTACATGAAAGAATGAATGGGGTCATGTATCGTGAGATTTTCAGTGCAAACCTCCTTCAATCAGCAAGGGCATTGAAGATGAAATGTGACTGGGTCTTTCAGCATGACAGTGATCCCAAGCACACCGCCAGGGCAACAAAGTAGTGACTTCGTAAGAAGCATTTCAAGGTCCTGGAGTGGCCTTGCCAGTCTCCAGATCTCAACCCCATAGAAAACCTTTGGTGGGAGTTGAAAGTCTGTGTTGCCCAGCGACAGCCCCAAAACATCACTGCTCTAGAGGAGATCTGCATGGAGGAATGGGCCAACATACCAGCAACAGTGTGTGCTAACCTTGTGAAGACTTACAGAAAACATTTGACCACTGTCATTTCCAACAAAGGATATATAACAAAGTATTGAGATGAACTTTTGATATTGACCAAATACTTATTTTCCACCATAATTTACAAATAAATTATTTCCAAATCAGACAATGTGATTTTCGGGATTTGTTTTCTCCTTTTGTTTCTAATAGTTGAGGTCTCCCTATGATGTCAATTACAGGCCTCTCTCATCTTTTTAAGTGGGAGAACTTGCACAATTTGTGGCTCACTAAATACTTTTTTTCCCCACTGTATATCACAGAGCTTAGCTTCTCTCCCTCTAGCATATAACCCTATATATCACAGAGCTCAGCTGCTCTCCTCTATCATATAACCTTATATATCACAGAGCTCAGCTTCTCTCCTCTATCATGTAACCCTATATATTACAGGGCTCAGCTCCTCTCCTCTATCATATAACCCTATATATTACAGGGCTCAGCTCCTCTCCTCTATCATATAACCCTATATATCACAGTGCTCAGTTTCTCTCCTCTATCACATCCTGCTCTCAGATACCACCTGATAGGTTCACTTTAAGTACTTCTGATGAAAAAAAAAATCACTTAATATTTTAAAATATATCAAAGTCTAAACGGGAATCTAAGAACTGGGAGAGGTCACACAAATCTAGCTTTTGAAGACAGCTATTGTACCATTTCAGTTTAATATTACTGAATTGTCCAATCTTAGATATTAATATGACAATGAACCAGTGGAGTAACTACCGCTGTAGCAGCTGGCCCAAGGCCCTCTGTTCTGAGTGTTCAGAGGCATGTCTACATGACCCCTTAGCGGAGCAGATCGCCACCATGCTTTGCTATCTGCCCCAGTATGTGTAAGGCCCTAGGCCTTAGACGTACTAGATGTGGGCCGTGCATCATCATGCAGATGGCCATACAGTTTACTATTGGATCCAGCCTTCTCTAGTTAGGCCTCTACATGAACAAAGCAAAGTGTTTGGCTTATCACCACCCTGAACGGAGCAACTTTCTGTCCCAACTCAATCCTTATGCATCGGTCTAAAAAAAATCCCATCGGTCTTCAGGATAATACAAAATAATACCTAGAATTGAGGAATCCAACATAAGACATATACCAATTACAACATCACATTTTATTTCCACTAATTAAAAAGTTTACTACAAAGCCATGTCCATTCCTTCTAACACGTTTTAAGAAAAACCTTGTCTCTAACCCATAGCTGGTAATTATAAGAGCCAAGGTTTGGCTTAAAACATGTCAGAAGGAATAGACATGGCTTCCTTGTAAGCTTTTAATTCAGTGGAAAGAAAATATGTGATGTTTTATTCATTTTGTAAGATGCCAGATTCCACAATTCCAGTTACAATGTCAGATGTTTTTTGAGCTTTTCTCAACATCATATTTTACCTAAATGTCATATTCTTTTACCACAAACATGAATTTTTTGCCATTTTATTTTACACTGCAAAAGTGCAAACAGGTGTAAATTAGTTGATGGCATATTCACAATGTGCTAAGTATCTGTAGTCAGAAAATAAATGGCTATTTGGGAAGAATATTTTTTTTATTTTAAAATTCAGGCTTATTTGTGCAGGAGGAAGCATTAAAATTGTTTTCTTGCTATACAACCATCAGAATTAATTTTTACCATCCTTTCCTTCTATGAGTGATTTTGTCGATTAATCATGCAGCTCTGCAAAATCTGCTGATATATTAAAAAAACATCATTGTAATATATTTACACGGTTTAGCATATAACCTTTATACAACAATGAAACCTGTAACCTTTTAAATTCATTTCCTTAAAGACAAGCACAGCCTGCGTCTTGTATGACCTTGCAATAGTGTAGAACAAAAGTTCTGAAATCTAATAAGGCTGAAAATGGACTAAGTCAGCACAAAATCAAAAAATCAAGGGCAAATTAAAGTAATAAACTGTGTTCACCTGTACTGTATATAATCTTTGAAAGATAATCAATTTTATTTCTGAATCTTCCTTCCCGCACATTGCAAAAAATCAATAGTTCAGTCTTATGTCTAGTTAAAAAGAAAAATAAAGACATTGAAAAGGCTCTCAGCTTAGCACAATGGGATAGCGAAGTAAAGGTTTCCTAGCAATTTTTGTTTGTCTCTGAAATAGCCTTCTAAAAACATGGTGATGGCAAGTGAGCAATCATCCTGTGAGCCATTAGTGGCTTTGTCACATGTAAGGTTGCTGAGGAGCACAATCAGTAAAAGGAAAAAATATTAGACACTGTGGGGGAAATGTCAGAAAAAACTCGCCTCCACGCCAGTTTGAAGGCGCATTAAATGAGTGTATAGTGTGCCAGAATGAATGAACCTGTCAAAAATCTGGCATGTGGTATTCCTTGCATAGTATAATTGATGTGTCTAATCTAGGCGCACGGCATAATTTAGGCCCATAGCATATCATTGCTAGCATATTTGATGCGCCTACTTTAGGCACATTCAAATGTATCATGCCTGCATATAATGTGCCTAGTTTTGGTGTACGACAGTTCATTTATGTAGAGAATAGGGCGTCAACAGTTTTTGGTGCAAAATACACCCAAAAAATGGCACAGCCCTAATGGGGCATGTCGCCCTGTATTTTGAAAGGACTTTTAAGTTATAGGACTACTATATAGAAATATAGAAAAAAAAAAGGTCTTACTGAAAAAAGGGTAGCTGACTAGTGATGAGCGATTACGTCGACTATCGTCATCGGGTCAATAGTCGATATCGGCAATCATCAAGACGATTTCCGATAGTCGATAATAGATTATCGCCGATGACCATTAAAGTCTATGGGAGAGGAACAACACCTTCATTCTTACACCCAAACAGGGCTGGAGAAGCTGGAATTAACATCCACAACAGTCAAATGGATACGTGCTACATCTTAGGCAACACACTTAGGTTAAAAAAAGCCACAGAAAAAAAGTCACAGACCATTCACTATCCCTGTCTTGTACCACAGCATGACCCTTAAACCTGCATGACCCACAAATTAAAAAGTGCCAGAAGGCAGTATGATTTGAACCACCATTTTAGTTGAACTGGACATTGACTATCCCTGTCCTGGGCCACAGCATGAGCCCCAAACCTGCATGACCCCAGATTAAAAAGTGCCGGAAAAAGGAGTCTTTCAACCACCATTTTAGTTTCACTGGACATTGACTATATCTGTCCTGTACCACAGAATGACCATTAAACCTATCTGACCCACAGATTAAAAAGTGCAAGAAAAAGGAATCTTTGAACCACCATTTTAGTTTCACTGGACATTCACTATACCTGTCCTGGGCCACAGCATGAGCCCCAAACCTGTCTGACCCACAGATTAAAAAGTGCCGGAAATAGGAGTCTTTCAACCACCATTTTAGTTTCACTGGACATTGACTATACCTGTCCTGGGCCACAGCATGAGCCCCAAACCTGCATGACACCCAAATTTAAAAAGTACCGGAAAAGGAGTCTTTCAACCACCATTTTAGTTTCACTGGACATTCACTATACCTGTCCTGGGCCACAGCATGAGCCCCAAACCTGTCTGACCCACAGATTAAAAAGTGCCGGGAAAAGGAGTTTTTCAACCACCATTTTAGTTGAACTGGACATTGACTATGCCTGTCCTGGACCACAGTATGACCATAAAACCTGTCTGACCTACAGATTAAAAAGTGCCGGAAAATGGAGTCTTTGAAGCACCATTTTAGTTGCACTGGACCTTGACTATCCCCGTCCTGAGCCCCAGCATGAGCCCCAAACCTGCATGACCCCAGATTAAAAAGTGCCGGAAAAAGGAGTCTTTCAACCACCATTTTAGTTTCACTGGACATTCACTATACCTGTCCTGGGCCACAGCATGAGCCCCAAACCTGCATGACCCACAGATTTAAAAAGTGCCGGAAAAAGGAGTCTTTCAACCACCATTTTAGTTGAACTGGACATTGACTATATCTGTCCTGTACCGCAGAATGACCATTAAACCTGTCTGACCCACAGATTAAAAAGTGCTGGGAAAAAGAGTCTTTGAACCACCATTTTAGTTGAACTGGACATTGACTATACCTGTTCTGTACCACAGCATGACCCCTAAACCTGTTTGACCCACAGATCACAAAGTGGCACTATGCTATTTTGTACAGTGACTGTCATTTAGTATATTTTTTGGTAACTGACATTTGTTTACAGAATTTATTTAGGGAAGTTTTATTTATAGTTTTACATTATTATCATTTTGCTTTTTTTTCAAGTGTGATAACATACAACATACACCCCTCCCTTCAGTTTTTTTACACGTGTAGATGTGTTAATTCTTCCGCACACCGGTATCGAAAAGGATCAGGATAAGAACAAGTATTAGACTTTGCAAAAGATTTTTACTGTATGAGATCTTCATATGTTAAGTTTCAAACATCAGCGAGATACACGCATCATAAACATTGTTGCAAGGGCTGTTAGTACAACAGAGAGCGCAATACCATACAATAGAGACTACTCTGGCCCTGGCAGCTGAACCTGCGTGTTAATAGATTACAGACGCTAGCCTGGGCTCTCACCGCACCCACTGAACGTCTGGCCCTGGCAGCTGGACCTCCGTGTTAATAGATGACAGACGCTAGCCTGGGCTCTCACCGCACCCACTGTAACTCCGGCCCTGGCAGCTGAACCTGCGTGTTAATAGATGACAGACGCTAGCCTGGGCTCTCACCGCACCCACTGTAAGTCTGGCCCTGGCAGCTGGACCTCTGTGTTAACAGATGGCTGATGGCAGCACTGGCTCTCACCATTAGGGCAATCAGGAGAGCTTCAAATTTCTCTAAAAAATCAGATTTTGAAAAAGGTGATTTCTGTGAGGTTAAATATTGTAAAAAAGGGCTCCAGGGCTGGACACAAATTGCACAATTTTAGGTTAAAATTTTCGGGGCTGGGTCCAAAGGGGTCCATCATTTGATCTCCGGGGGAGTCTGCCCCCTAATCACTGAAAAAGGGATTTGGAGGAAAAATAAAACCCATTGAATTGTTTGGCGAATCCTCTCAAAGCTGGGGGGCAAAGTTTCTCAACAAGAAGTGTTTTGGGGATGATTAGGACATTTTTATTACTTATGGGGTGTGCGGAAAATTTGCAAGTATTTTTTACCAGCGTACAAAAGTCTTATTAGACTCATTACCGAGCGGGTGTCCAACCCACAATATATCGGTACGAAAAGGACAGGTAAGAAAAAATTGACTTTGCAAAAGATTTTTACTGTATGAGATCTTCAATGTTACTTTTTCAACTCAGCGAGATACACGCATCATAAACATTTTGCAAGGGCTGTTAGTACAACAGAGACGCAATACCATACAATAGAGCATACCCAAACCCAACACATCCCTTAGAGCGAAAAAAATTTTCTGACTTTTTTGGGGCGGGTAGTATGGCAACTGGGTATCTGCTCAATGTGGAAAGGCCCCTCAGCAGAGCCGCTTACCCTCCTTCGGGACCCCTTTCGATCCCCGGGGGCTACACTCGTACTCTCACAAACAGGAACGATAGGCTCTGCCCTGCGCGACGTTTTGGGGACCACCCCCTTTTTGTAAAGCTCGCCGCAATGGGAGGGGCAGGGCAAAATACCTGCGTCTCGTTTTATTAACACTTATGTGTTGACTGCTTTGGGGCCCCATTGTTTCTCCTAATTTTTTCTACTTATATTTAGGACTAAAAAAGCAATGGCTTATTTTGGGGCCCCTTTTGAAACTAATCCTGCGAAAGGCAGACAAAAAGAATCACCGTATATAGGAAAGGCCCCCATCTACATTCTTTTTATTTAGTCCCTTGGACTAAGCGCTTCGCCTATAAACAGTACACCTCTCTTGAAGTAACGTCTCTTGATATTGGATGAAATTTTATCAATATTTTCAATGACCGCCTCTGAGGTCACTAATTTTACCAAAATCAAAGAAATGTTTGGGGATGGTTTTTTTTCGCCATATTTTTTTTTTTGTTTTTTCCCTTTTCCTTTTTTTCCCCCTTTTCATATACAGAGAATTTTTGACTTTTTTCTTACTCTTATTCTACTTTCGGAAGGGGTTTTCCGACATAAATTTTACCAATGGGCACTTTAAAAAATAAAAAACGTTTTTTTGATTACAGGATAAAACCTCCTAAATTTTAAAGGGTATCCCTTAGTAGGAATACATTTTATCACCTGTATGATGGGAGAGCAATTCTGCAATTGAGGCAAGGAAATGTGCCCCTTTTTTTTGGGAGATAAAAACCCCCGCCGGTTCTGGTAGCTCTAAAATCAGAAGTATACCAATTTCTAATCTCTGACCTTTGCGGTTTAAAAGGGGTTTGTCTTTAAAGCATCTTCCCTATATGGGCCCCTTTGTAGAAATTCCAAACTTTATTTAAAGGTGTTTTTTAATTATTTTTCATGATCATATACACTGATAAAAACAATTTTTCTATTATTAAATTTTTTTTGGTTACTCATCCGGGGTTCCTCCTTTTCTTGGATTCATTTGCTGTTTTATTCTCCTTCCTAGGGGACCCCCTACAGCAAAATTATTTATCATTTGTGTTTATTTTTAGTACCGCATCTTGCTACAGATGCGCCTTAGCTCAGAAATGTCCTTTTTGGGTTGCATTTGTTACAACTGGAGCCCGAAAACTATCATATGTAAAATATTGTTTTCTATCCATTTTCCTTTTTTATATAAATAGCTTTTTTTCCATTAATTTTTTAGATGTTACATCTAAAAAATTTAATTTTATTACCTAGTTAGAGTAAATTCGTAGGGATGGATTTATTGATGGGGGGAAACAAAATGTGTTAGTTTTTCCATATTCCCCCCCACCGACAAAAAAAAATCACCACATATCTTGACCAGTGCCAAATTTGAGCAAAGTCCTGGATGAAACTGACTTTCACAAGTTCAACATATATATTTGTAAAACACGGCACATCGGAGACCCCATCGATGTGGCCTTGTTTCTGCATATAGAACTCCGAGCCAAAGCGGAAGTAGTTATGATATCAGTAGAATTTCAAAGCTATGCCATCAATAGTTCGATCTTCCTGTTGGTAAGATTATGTGATCATTTTTTAAATGTTCTCTACACTAACTCAATAATTCTATACCTCTTGAGTAGGGATATTTTGGTATACAACTTTTTAATAACCAAGGTGCACAGTATGCGTAACTTCGGTCACCTCAATCTTTGATATCTGCCTAGGAAATCGTGTATCCTTAAGGCAATCTAGGTAGGTTTCTTTCCTCACTATGGGGCTGTAGAAATTCGTCAATGTAAGTGGGCAACTGGCTGGAAAACTGACCCGATTCCAGAGACAATCGGTCGTCCCCGGGGGTCTTGCAAAGTTTTATGTAGAAAAATAAATTAACGTTATGATTTACAAGAATAAAGAGGTTGGCAATGGCCAGTTTTTTTTTATTTTTTTTGTAGAACTAACAAATTGTATACAAAGAGAATTATGATCCTATAATTAGCAGTCCCACCCTCTATATCTTTGAAACAGTTTGTCAAAAACGAGGTTAAAGAAAAATGGGAAATATTGGCCCAATAGAACCAAGGCGACTCACCCCCATAACCTTACGAGTGACCAATTCATCATCCCTTAATGAAATTGCCAAAGATGATCAAATTATTATAAACCTGCCGATAAGGGAGGTGCGGTGGTCGTTCTCACAAGGAATGCATATTCTTAGGCGAAGCTAAAAACAACTCAATGAACCAGACTGTATACCAACTGGCTCAGACAGATCCACCTTAAAAAATAAAAAATAAGATTTGACCAGGTGTTGAAGGAAGCAAGAATAACATGGGTGATAAAACTGCTACTAAAAACTTTTAACAGTGGATCATCCTCGCAGCCCACCATTTTGTAACTTAGTGTTCCCAAAATTCATAAAACTTATGCAATACCCCCCCGTACGACCGTTTGTCTCCGGAATCCGGGTCAGTTTCCAGCAGTTGCCACTTACAATTTCTACAGCCCATAGTGGGAAAACCTACCTAGATGCCTTAAGGTTACCAACGCATCCATAGGCAGATACAACAGATTGAGGTGACCGAAGATACCAACTGAGCACCTTGGATATTAAAAGCTTGTATACCAATATCCCCTACTACAAGAGGGTATAGAGTTAGTTAGAAACAATTAAAATGATCATAATCTTACCAACAGGAAGATCGACACTATTGAGCGTGCTAGAAATTCTACAGTATCATAACTACTTCCGCACTTCCACTTTGCACGGAGTTCTATATGCACGAAACAAGGCACATCGATGGGTTTCCCGATTGCCCCGAGTATTTGCAAATATATATGTTGAACATGTTTGAAAGTCAGTATATCCAACCACGGACCTTTTTGCCCAACATATGGACACAGGTCAAGATATGAGAATGATCTTTTTTGGTCGTGTGCGGGTAGTATGGAACAACTAACACATATTGGGTTTCCTCCATCATAATATCCATCCCCCTACTAGAATTTAACTCTAACTAGTAGTAAAGTCATATATTCAATTTTTAAGATGTTAACATCTATAAAAATAATGGAAAATAAGAAGCTACTTATATAAAAAGGAAATCGATAGAAACAATTATGTTACACTATGATAGCTTTCCAAGCTCAATGTAACAAATGCAATCCCAAAAGGACAGTTCATGAGGCTAAGCGTGCATCCTGTAAGCACAAATAGCGGGTATCATAAAAAAAAATCAACAAATGATAATAAATTTATGCTGATAGGGTACCCATAGTAGGACTTATAAAAACGCAAATGAAGTCTCCAAGAAAACGAAGAGGAAGCCTCGAAGAGTATAACCAAGAAAATTTAATAAAAATAAATAATTATTCTTATCAGTGTAGGATGATCATGCTAAACTAAATTAGAAAACACCATTACAAAAGCTTTGGAAATTCTACAAAGCGATCACATAATGGAAGATCTTTAAAGACAAACCCACAGTTTACATACGCAAAGGTCAGACGATTAGAAATTTGGTAGTACTTCTGATCTTAGAGCTTACCAGAACACGCAGGGAGTGTTTATCTACCAAAAAAAAAAGAAAAAGGGGGCCCACATTTCTTGCCTCAATGCCAGAATTGCCTCTGCCATCAAACGAGTTGAACCATGTATCATCCTACTAAGGATATCCTATACTGTATTAGAGCTATTATACCTGTAATACAACAACGTTATTTATTTATTAAAGTGCCCATGGGTAAAATCTATGTCGGTCAAACCTCCAACAAGTACTAATAAGGTTGAATGAACACACGTCCACAATTCGTCAGTCTCATACGAAATGGCACAAGTCATACAAGAAGACACAACAACAACAAAAAAACAATATGGCGAAACAACATTCGCCAAACATATTTTTGGATTTTGGTCATAATGTAGAGTGACCTCAAGAGGCAGGTCATTTAACATATTGATCAAATAAGCATACCACTCTCAAGAGACTTCTACTTCAAGAGAGGTGTACTGGATTAGATCTGAAGCGCTTAGATCCAATGGGACTAAATGAAGAATGTAGATGAAGCCGCTTTCCTATAATACGGTGATTCTTTTGTCAAGCTTTCTGCAGGATAGTTGCAATAGGCGCACAGAATATAAAGCCATGCTTGTTAATCCTAAGTACTAAGTAGAAAAAAATTAGGCAGAAACAATGTCAATACAGTCAACACATGTTAAAGAGAGCGAGACGACAGGTATTTAGCCCTGCCCCACCTATTGCGGCGAGCTTGACAAAGGGGGTGGTCCCCGAAACGTCGCGCAGGAGCAGAGCCTATCAGTTGCTGTTTCTGAGAGTACGAGTGAAGCCCCTGAGAGATCGAGAGATCCAGAAGGAGGATAAGCGCTCTGCGTGAAAGCACATTCGCACATTGAGCAGCATACCGTGAGTCTGCCCAAGCTACCCGCCCGAAAGAGATCAAAACTTGTTTCGCTGTAAAAAAAAACAAAAAAAAAAAAAAAAAAAAAAAAAAAAAAAGAAAAAAAAAAAAAAAAAAAAAAAGAAAGAATACTAAGGACTGTGATTAGGGTTGGCTATAGACACTATTGTTATGGTATTGCGCTCTCTGTTGTACTAACAGCCTCTGCAACATGTTTATGATGCGTGTATCACCGCAGATGTTTGAAACGTAACATATGAAGATCTCATACAGTAAAAAACCTCTTTGCAAAGTTCTAATACTTGTTCTTATCCTGTATCCTTTTCGATACCGATATAATTGGGTTAGGACATCCGCCAGGATAACTGAGTCTAATACAGACGTTTTGTGACAGCTGGATAAATATACTTGCAATTCTTCCGCACACCCCATAAGTAATAAAAATGTCCTAATCATCCCCAAAACACTTCTTAGTTTGAGAAACATTTGCCCTTCCAAGCTCTAGATTGTTCATGCAATTCATTCATTGGTTTCATTTTTCCTCCAAATCCTTCTTCAGTGATTAGACAACTCGCCCTGGGATCAATGATGCGACCCTATAGTGACTCCAGCCCCCAGAAAATTTTAAGCCTAAATTGTGCAATTTGTGTCCAGCCCTGGAGCCCTTTTGACACTACTAACCTCACAGAAATCACCTTTTTCAAAATCTGATTTTTTAGAGAAAATTTGAAGCTCTCCTGATTGCCCCTAACGTGAGAGCCAGTGCTGCCATCACCATCTGTTAACACGGAGGTCCAGACTGCAGGGCCAACTTACAGTGTGTGCGGTGAGAGCCAGGCATAGCGTCTGTCATCTATTAACACGGAGGGACCAGGCTGCCAGGGCCAGACTTAAGTGGGTGCGGTGAGAGCCCAGGCTAGCGTCTGTCACCTATTAACACACAGGTTCAGCTGCCAAGGGCCGAGTTAAGTGGTTGCGTGGAAGCCCAGGCTGGCGTCCGTTCATCTATTAACACGGTAAAAATGCCCTTAGATGCAAGCAAAAGAAAACAGTCGTGCTGAAGCAGATGCGAAGCAGGACGTGTGAGGTAAGCGACCTCCACCTTCCTAAGTACACAGTCAAGACCTGAGGTAGCGCTTGCCCCTCCGTATGAGTGTGGACCAAATTGAGCTTCACTTGAAATACTGGTGGTTAACCGCTCCCTGATTTCCACCCAGTGCCCTTTTTCTGGCATTCTTTTTCTCATTTTACTCAACAGAGCTGGAGGAAATTGTCCTCTGTTCTTTGTTCTCTGTCCTGCTCCTACTCCATTTCCTCTGAATATCCTACATCTGGTCAAGTCTTTCCTGTACCCTTCCTTGTGACAATACAGAGGAATTTTTTACCAACTATTTTGTACATGCAAGTTTTTTTAGTAGTTTAATTCTAAGAAAACACATTTTTTAAAATAGATGGAATCCCACCATGCTCCTCTTTTTCTCCTTTTTTTTATTGTATTAAATGGGGTTGTCTCAATACAGGGATTGCAAGCTATGTTAAAGATCTGCAAACAAGTCATTTTGACAATATTTGGTCCATTAACAGTGGTCCATACCTATTCCTGTTTCTGACAGCACCATCACCCCTTGAGCCACTCTTGACAATTGTGAAGAACACTAATGTCTGTAGAAACAAAAATTTTACAATAGGACCTGTAGTCTAGCTGCATTTCACAGTAAAATACCCCAAAAATTCATAACATGACCCATGAGCCCACTTTTGAAAAAGGAAAAAAAAGGGGGGGGGGAAAACAAATTGTGAAAAACAAATGTCTGTTAGAAACAACATTTTTTCTTATAAAGGACCTGTAGTATAGCTGCATGTCACAGCAAACTGAACTGCCCCCAAAAAGTTCAAAACATGACCCTTGAGCCATTTTTGACAATTGGTGAAGAACAAATGGGGTTTTCCCCCCCCCCCCCCCCCCCCTCCCCCCACCACCCCCACCCCTCTCCCCTGTTAGAAACAAAATTTTTTTTTATAATGGGACCTGTAGTATAGCTGCATGTCACACAAAATGCCCCCCAAAAATTCAAACAAAACCCTTGAGCCACTTTTGACAATTGTGAAGAACAATTCTGTTAGACAACAAAAAATTTTAGAATAGGACCTGTAGTATTGGCGATAAAAAAAAAAATATATTTGGGGGGGGGGGGGGGGGGGGGGGGGGGGGGGGGTTAAAAAAAAAAAGGGGGGGGGGGGGTGGGGGGGGGGGAATATAAAAAAATAATTGGGGGGGGGGGGGGGGGGGGGGGTTATAAATATGGGGGGAGGGGGGGGGGGGGGGGGGGGAAAAAATATAAATATTGGGGGGGGGGGTTATATATATTGTGTGGGGTTTTTTTTTTTTGGGGGGGGGGTGGGGTTTTTTTTTTTTTTTTTTTTTTTTTTTTGTTTTTTTTTTTTTGTGGTTTTTTTATTTTATTTGATGATGTAAAATTATTTGGTGATATTTAAGTATATAATAGTATAATTTGGTTGTGGTTTTTGGAAAAGTAAAAAAAAAAGTTCTGTGCCAAAGGACCATGATTTATTCTGTATGGTCACAACAACATCCCCCAAAAATTTATTAAAAATAACTACTCTGCCACTGTTAAAAATTGTGAGGGAAAAATGCCACTAAAACCACATTTCGGTTCAAAGGGACCATGATTATAGCTGTATCTCACAGCAATATGACCCCAAAAAATTATTAAAATGACTCCTCAGCCACATTAAAATTGTGATGGAGAAATGAGCCGCTAGAAGCCACATTTCTTTCAAAGGACCATGATTATAGCTTAACTCACAGCAAAATGACCCAAAAAATTATAAATATGACTTCTCAGCCACTAGTCAAGATTGTGATGGAGAAATGCCACTTAGAAGCCACATTTCTGTGTCCAAAGGACCATAATTATAGCTGTAATCCTCACAGCACCATGACCTCAACACCATTGACACTGCGAAAACTTCCTACAGATAAAGTAGTAAAATGAATACAGTGTTGTCATGAAACCTTCGCCTGTCTTTACAGTCTCCTCACGAGCAAAACCAGCAAAAAGAACAGTTGAGAACTGAGAATAAAAATTGCAGTAAGAAATGATCATTTAAAAAACATTTTTCAAGAGGACCATTTCTGTTTGAAGAAGAATGTGAAGTAGACCGGCCAACTTAATCGGTGGCCTCAGCAATTGGAGCCACAACATCAACAAGATCCATGCCTGATTCATCTTGATGTAAGTCAATCGATCCACATTATCTGTGGAAAGCCGGATCGTTTGTCTGTACTGACTCCTCCAGCGATGCTGAAGGTCCGCTCAGATATGACGCTGGCTGCTGGGCAGGACAACAACTCTATGGGTAGGCAAGCGAGCTTGGGCCATTCGTCCATTTTGGATACACCAGAAGTCTATTGGGTCCGGAACACATACAAAAACACGTGTTTGAGACGCAGATAGTCGTGACACCATGATCCTTAAGCTGGTCCTCTGTGTGTTTATGTGTCCCTGCATTGCATTCATTGGTGAGGTGGAAATGAAAGATTGCCAGAGAGGTCACCCATTTAGGCTTCTGCACCTTGCTGCTGCTGCCCGCAACGGCTACTTGGCACTCTACTTGCCTGCTCCCACGACTCAGATGTTTGTTCCTTCCGTGACATTAGAAGAACAAGAAGCAGACGCAACAGATGTCCATCCAGTTGATCAATCACAAGGTCTCCATTTCCAGTATTTATACTCATCTAATTGGGTGGGGTGGAAGGAAATGTGCTGATTTTGTTTGTACCGGGGATCCAGGAGGGTGGCCACCCAGTATCTGTTTTCATTTTGATGGCCTTAAAGCGAGGATCATGTTGATGGAAATGGAGCATCCCAAGCACTCAATGTGAGAGATTGAGTCCTTGATTTCCCAAGCCTCTGGTCCAAAGAGGGGTACTAGCAAACTGATCTTCCTCAACTTCCTCCTCCACCTCAAATTCGCGCCAACCTCTTTCCAAGGCAGCGACGTCGGTAACGTCGGTGTCTAGGAATACCTCCTCCTCCTCCTTCTCCTCCGCTTCCTCTGGCACAGCTTCAACACAGCCCTGACTTGCCTCAGATGATGCACCTGAGAGCTGATGCGCCGCCTTGCACTACCCTGGACCCCGACCACTGCCTAATGAAGACCGATAAAATTGGAGAAACTGTCAGGCCTTGTGATTCGACGGAGAGAAAAGGCTCCGTGTCCGCATCTGTGTCCGTCTCCCTCCTCCGTTGCAGGCGGGATCTGAGTTTTCATATGTCAACTATCATTCCAGAACTAAGATCACCTACAATTCACCCCATGCTGACAAGGGCATGTCCGCACTGACCATTTTGGTGCTTTCTTCCAAACGGGCAAGGATAGTGCAGAGCTCTTTCACCTGCTCCACTCTCGTGGCTCAAAACCCCCAGGTCCGCACCGCTGCTCTGTCCAGGCCATGTGTCAATTGTACTGCGTAAATTGCAATCGCGCTGCTGCCAAAAATCGCTGGAGCATGTGGAGGTGGAATTTCCCAGCGTGTTGCCACGTCAACAATGAGTCAGTGACCAGGGAGGCCGACTGATGCTGCAACGCAGCCAGGCGGGACGAAGCAGGTGCGAACGGCGAATGCAAACTCAAGCGAACCTCGACCTTCCTCAGCAGTCCAGTCCCAGATCCCAGGTCGCTCTTTAGAAAATTTCTGGACGACAAGGATCATGACATGGTGCCAGGCAAGGGATGTGCTCCAGCCTACCGATCTTAAGGGCGCCAGCAGATTTCGCCCGTTATCCGCACACCACCTTGCCTGGCACAAGGTTCTTACTTGTCACCCAGCCAGCGCCTCGCCTCGTTGCGCCGAGAGCCACGCACAGCTCCTGACCTGTTGTGGATGGTCTCCAAGACAGATTAATTTCAACACGGCCTCTGGTTTTCTCTGCACGTGATGCCACCAGATGACCTTGGGGGAAAGACCCTGCACCATCCCTGCGTTTTTTGAAGAGCGTGCGCCAAGCCTGAGAGCCACCTTCACCACCAGAGAATCCACCCAGCTCACAACAGTTAGCTGTCACAAAGAGATAAAGCGGCCTTGCCGTGCCTTACTATCCTGAGGTCGGTGTGAGATGGAACTTTTTCCGGATACAGATGCAGACAACCCACTTTAAATTTTAGATGACACGTGGCTGCCAGGGCAGGGACGGCTTTCTGGCAAAGAAATGCCTGCTTGGCATCTGTATTGGGGGCTAGGCCAGGGCCATGATGTAGCGGAACACCATCTGTGTCCACCGACGGAAAGCGCAACAATTCCATAGCAAAAGCTTTGGAATGTTTGGATTAAAGTGTTTCTTCTGCTCCCAAACCTGGAAGACAGAAGGCTGGCTGCAAGACTGGCCGCTGTACGGCGTGCAGCTTCGACCAAACAGGCGGAAGGGAGAAGGGTAGGGATGGGTCTCTGGTGGGCTGGTGGTACTCCGAGCGACGGTGGGAGGCTAGAAGCGGAGCTGATCCTGAGGGCAGCTGAGGAAACGCTTGGTGGTGGTGGAGGAGAGGAGGTGAGACAGAGGAGTGACAGTGGTTTGGAAGCCCGGCATCGGTCTGGCCTTTTTTGGCCAGTGTTGCCAATCCTATTCAACTCATGCATTCGCTGCATGTGACTAGACATGTTGTGGTGGTTGTAAACACCTAAGAATTTCTTGCCTCAATTATGCGTTTACCGGCAAAGGCGGCAATTTGACATCGCTGGTGAATCAGAGGCTTTGCTCAAAGAAGGGCCATTGCTTGAGTAGGTCCTGGACCTATTTGATGCCGATAAGCGAGGAGCGGGGTTTTCCGCTGACCGTGCTGGCGGAATCATAAGCAGACTTCTGCGACCGCCCTCTCCCTTTTTGAGGTGGGACACTACCCCCATCGTCTTCCTCCTTGTCCAGTGATAGTTTTATCTGACAAAGACGTTAAGTCGTTTTAGACTATGAATTAATTATACTCATATATAGACAGTAACCGCACCCCATGAGCCTTCAAAATATCTGTCTTTCCTGCAAGAATGGAGATATTTACATCTATAATTTTCTACAAACTTAGGGCCACATGTATGAAAACTGTCTAGGTCTAAAACTCACTTTGTGTCCCATAGCAACCAATCAGAGCACTTCTCTCATTTTTCCAGAGCACTATATGAAATGAAAGGGACACTCTGATTGGTTGCTATGTAAAACAAAGTGAGTTTTAGACCTACACAGTTTTCATACATGTGGCCCTTAATGTTTAGTCTTGCAAAGCACAGATAATGAAAATTCTTCTGTTAAAGAGGAATTAAATAAGTTGGTATTGAAGCTGAAACACAGATTGCTTGAATCACACTATATCGCATTTATGAAAAAAGTTGAAAAGAAACTGGTCCATTTGTAAGCAGAAATTAGAGAGCACAAGAGAGACAATTTTTTGCAAGACAAACAGGACTTTGATTTCGGACATGTGTTTAATTGGAATACCAGCAGATTTTGTAAAGAACAGTGCCAAAGGTCCGGATGCAATAAGGAGTACTGGATTCAGGTTCAGATTCAAGCCAAACAGAAGAGTCATCTTCACAGAATACTATTACACAGACATCCAGTATTTCACTGTACTCCTTATAGGTCTCCTTGTGCCGCTAAGAATAAAAGAGCAAGTTGGTAGTTCAAAGGAGGATAATACTGTCATTAATTTGTCCAACTTGACTCTGGATTTTGGAGTTTATCATTACTGGGAAAGGTACTTAATTTCTGCATTTCCACCAATTTTTCTTTTTAAAATGTAAAATTGATTTGTTTACAGCAATCTGTAACATTAATTTAAGTAGATGTTTTCATGGTCAGCAGAGTTTGAAGAGAGAAATATGTGAGTGAACAACAAACAGCGGTTGAAACCTTGAGTATGAGTATGTTCACTGATTTTTCATGTGAGGAACAAGAGGCGTTGTCTCTGTCGGTTGATTGTCTCATTTTAGAAGAATGTTCCAGCTTGAGACCTCCGTTTGTTGTGGCGGTTCTTTCTACACTTAATCTCCCCTTGCCTGCGGGTTTACCCAAACTTAAAAAATTTTTTCCCTATTGTGTTTTTTCCCCCCAAATTTATCAGGCTAAAAAAAAAACCCCTTGGGAAGAAATTGAATGAAAATAAAGATAGTGGGGGATAGCCCCCACAGACAAGAGGGGCAATATGGTAATTCTCTGTGGATTACCATAAGAAGAAGTCTATGCATTAATTAAATAATAATTTGGTGTATAAACCATTGTCCATAGACCAGACTTGTAGAGACCAGGACATGCTACTTGAACTTTTGGATTCTGTTGTAGAGAATAAGATTTTTTCAAAAATGTTTTCTGATAAATTGTTTGTACTATTCCGTAAAAAGAATATTGATATTTTCTGCCCTTTTGGTGAACCCGGGCTCTTTTAAAATGTTGTGGGAAACTAAAATTTGCACTGTCATGATGTTTAAATGTATCTTTAAAGCTTGTGAAAGGGTTCCTGTGATTTTCACCCTAGTAGAAAAAGGATTTTGGTCTCTGGGGAATCATTTTTTAAAGGAATTGGATGCAACTTGCTAACTTGGGAGGCTCCTACTGAAGATATGTGATACACCAGGCACAGTGAGCACCAAGCAGACCTTGGGGCTTTTTAAAGGACTATTTTTAATGTTTTTGGGGGCCTGGCTCAACAAACAAAAATTTTGTTCTCCTGGGGTAAGAAAAATTTAAATCCTTTAGTCTAACCCGGGGAGGAAAAAATTTTTGATGTAATTTCTCCTGGAGATTTAAATCCTTGACCTAACTGCATTTTAAATAAAAGGGCAATTTGAAAAGGGCTTTGTGGGCCCGCTTTGCTGATAAGTGGGGAAAAATGGAAAAATTTTCGAAAGGGAAAAAGAAAAATTCCAGTTTTAAACCTTGCCTAAAAATTAAAATTTTAAAAAGGGGAAATTTTTTTTTTTCCCCTTAATAAAAAAACAAAATCCCTAATCCAAAAAAAACCCTTTTTTTTTCACCATTTTTTTTTTTCTGTTGTAATTTCCCCAATTCAGTCATCTATATATGATTGTGGGGGAAAAATTTTTTGCTTGCACTACTTTTAAAAAGCAGTCATAGAGATAAATTTACAGCCCGTTCAATGTACTTTGGGCCTTAAGAATGACTCATCCCCCTTGACTTCTATTTTGGGGGTTTCTAGGGGATCCTCAGTGACTTGGAAAAAAGTCATGTGCAGGGGGGGGGGGAGGGGGGTTTACCGGGGATCTTCTATTGCGACTGGTGGATCCTGTGTTATCTATACACATTGGTGTCACCTTTCAGTTTGACCCTGCTTGTGCTGATAATGAGCAGATCTTTAGATCTCTCATTCAGTAGGAATCAATGCACAGCTTGTTGCTGTGCACTGGTTCCTATGATAACTGTCAGTCACGATGCCGGGCCATGCCCACAGGACACGGCCGGGCATCGTGACGTCACAGACAACCCGGAAGGCATTCTGTTCCCTCCGTGCTGTCTGTCAGCACACAGCAGCCGCATGATCATGCGCTGCTGTCGCCGACAGAGACGCAGGAGGAGCCGACGCTGCGGTTTGTCAGCTTTAATATACAGCTGACACCCCGAGCCGATCGCGCGAACTCTGCTTTAGAGTTCGCGCGATCCTCAGGACGTATGCATACATCCAGGGGCGTGAACCCCCAAACGACCTGGACGTATGCATATGTCTAGGGTCGTGAAGGGGTTAAGGTAGTATACACTGCTCCCGAATGTATGAACCTGTTCTTCTGCAGTTCATACATACAGACGCAATCTAGTGCCAATATGACAACTCAGGTAGATCACCTTTAACTTGGTCTGGCTGTTCTAACTGTTCTGTGTCAAAGAATCATAAATGTGTCTACTTCTACTAATGTGGTGCGACACGCCCCCAGAATGCCCCAAAACTTTGGCACGCTAAAAAGTATCTTTGGCACGGTACCGAGGCACTTATTACGCCAAAGTTTGGTGTACGCCTGTTCACACATCTATAAATCTGGTCTACTACAGCTTTTTGAGGCCAGAATTCATTTTTTGATGACACATTCCCTTAAATGTTTTTATCATTAACCTTGCATCTGCAGGTCCCCCTCTTCAATGTAATGGTTGCAGATAAGCAAGAGAGGCGTGGTGAGTGGTACCACTGTGACACAAGTGAGCTACCATTATTACGGTTACAAAATCTACGTCAGAACTGGACTAGTCTCTAAAAAAAATCTGTGTTGCAAATATTCTTGAAAATGTGAAAAATTGCTACTAAATTTCTAAGCCCCTTAGTGTGTTAAAAAAATAAAAAGACATTTGAAAAATGATGCCGCACACAGTAGGCATATAGTAGATGTTAATTATATGTTTTTTTCTCTGGTATAACTATCTGTCTTTCACATACACTTTTGAACTTTAAAAATGACAAATTTTATAGACATTTTGACATTTTTTTACAAATGAACAAGAATTGTATGGATCAAATTTAATTAAAGCAGAATATGTCATGAGGAAAGAAATTCACTTGGATAGGTACAAGTATTGAAAAGTTATTCCCACACAAATTGACATATGTCAGATAAGTATAAACTAGCTGCATCCCGAAGGGGCTAAGGATTCATTTTCATCTTCCTTTTTATCTTCCATTTTTCATCAAAAACTTTTGAGAGCCACTTTGCTGTTGATGAAGCTCTATGAGAGCTTGTAATTTTGCAGGACAAGTATTTTTTTAATTGCACCATTTGATGAGACATACAACTTCTATTTATTTTTGCATGACGAGTAGCGATGCAGCCCGTACATCGACCTTAACCCTAACCTTAGGGAAAATATGCAAAATTACAAGCTCTCATAGAGCTTCATCAACAGTAAAGTGGCTCTCAAAAGTTTTTGATTGAAAAAATAAAAAATGTAAAATAAAAAGGAAGATGGAAATGCATCCATAGCCCCTTTAAGATGCAGCTAGTTTTTACCTATATCACAAACCTCCTGTTCTCTTTTACTCTACTTCCAGCTCCAGTGTGAATTTACAGATTTTCCTAATTAAATGGTACTAATGATTTGACTAACCCTGGGGTTTCCCAGATGTTGCCAAGTCGTTGCACAATTGTTGCATATATATATGCCCCATTTGTTGCAAAGATGTGTCCCAGATGTCTAGCAGTGTTCCACCGTAATTTGGAGGCAATTAGATGCTGAAGGTGCTTTTTAGAGGTCAGCAAACACACAAAGAATTATTTCTCCATAGACTTTAATGGGATTTGGGAAGTCCTGAACATGAATATTGTGACAACTTTAGTTAAACTGCTCTCGAACCAGAGAGCTGTTCAAGCTGCAGTATCATGGGGTTCTTGCAAGGTGCTGTCTGCAGAAGCATTGGCACCCTACAATCATCATGACACACCAATGGAATGACAAGAGGAGCCCACACTCTCTTACCACTTGTACCAGATGTATTAATAGTCACTACTGGCCATAGTCAGTAAGTAGTTATGTGGTCCTATACATTTTATTCTATTTAATGCTTTGAAGGAAAATTAGTGCTCTGTAATATTTTCTGGTGTCTACGCAATGCTTACGATTGTGCACTCAATGCCCGGATAATGGGTAGGCAGAGGTTGGCGACCGCCTATGCAAAATATTCATCCAAAATCATTGTGTGAACCTAGCCTAGCAGGAAACAGGAATTTTCAGTAAATTGGGAGCATTCACAACACCATATTGTTTTCAAATATGATCTAATGAAAGAAGATTGTATTGTCCCTCACCTACTTTTGCTGGATAAACTCACCTTTTTACTTTTAGGCTGGGTTCACAAAGGGTTTTTTGATACGTATTTTGCATCAATATTTATAAGCCAAAACCAGGAACGGGTCCAGAACCCAGAAGAAGTACAAAACTTTTGATTATACTATGTGTAGGCTCCTCTCCTATTTTTTTGCTTAAAGGGGTTTTGCCAAGAAGTAAATTCCTTGCCTAAGAGGCTGATACTTCCCTCTTGAGGCTTAAAAAAAGGGGCGTTGTGTGATGTACCTCCTCTGTGATGTCATTGCACCACCTCCCATGCACGCTCCTGATATTCAGTCTCTGTAGCTGATAAAACATTGTTTGGCTAATCCACAGGGGATAACTTTATTGTGCACAGGAGAGAAGATAAGCATCGAACAGGCAGCGTTCTTTCATTTGTTCACAAACTGATGCAGGGGGGAGGAGGTCTGAGCAGGGAGCGTCTACATGTTTACTCAGATAATTACATTACAACCAGTGGATTCTCTATACAAAAAGACACAGGAACTTTTCTCCCCTGTCCCTTCAAAGCTCGTTCATGTTCCCTGCCATCAGATAAGAAGTGCAAACAACGCAAGCGCGGCCAGATCAGCTCCTGTCAGCTCCTGATAGTGTCTAATGTAAACTGTCACAAAACTAAAGGCATGTAAGGAAGGCTGTAGATCTCACAGGCTTCACTTTTTTAATGACATATATTTAGAAAAGTGATTAAATACCCATTTTTGAGGATCCCATGTCAACATTAGATCATGGCAAAACCCCTTTAAGTATCCAGCTGTAAAATAAGCGTCAAAACATACCTTGTGAACCCAGCTCAGACAATTTTGATAAATAAGGCTTAATGTGTTATTTAGGAATGCCAGTTACATCTCACCAGGAATCGCCTATATTTGTATGATTCAATAATTATTCATAGTCCAATACTATACTACATTTTTTAGACATCCAAGTAAATATAAAATAACTTGTTTGCTCTGTGTAAAGGACAAGTGAAACTTTTATACTGCTAATTACCAATTTGAATGTGTACTCTAGCTTCTTTTTATCTTAAAATCAGAGGATATATTAAGTATTCAGAAGTACAAATCATCAGTTACATTTAATTAGGAGAATATGTAAATTCACACTGGAGCTGGAAGTAGGGTAAAAGAGAACAAGAGGTCATGTGAACTGATCAGAGTGCTTATAGCATCTCCCAGTGGTCTCCTCATTGATTTGTACAAGTGCTGAAGTTTTAGAAAGTACTGAGTGACATCAGGATGTCAAATGTAATTAGCACATAACAAAATGAACATTGCTAGGAGAATATAAAGTGGGGAAAGCAAATTGTAATCTATGATTGATTGTATGAAATGAATAAAACGTAGGTTATCATTATAAATTGTGACACATCTCTCTTGTCCACTTGCCAATTTCTTTCCTACATTCCACATGTACAAATGTCTGAATTGTGTTACCTAGTTCATGGTGGTTGTCATTGCTGATGAATCACTTTAGTTACTAGCTCGGGTGTCACACAATTTTTTATCTTTATGAACTATACAACTTTCCATAGAATTAAATCCTTCCCACCGCAGGGTTTATTGTTTACAATGCGTTCATTTTTCTTTCCTTATCTTCCAAGGGTCATAGCTTTTTTATTTTTCTGTCTACATAGCCATAGGGATATTTTTAGAGCAAGGTATTCTTTTTACTAGTATGATAACTCCTGAAGTACTGGATAAAACAAAAAAAAAAATGTTGGCAGAAACATTGCACCATTTCTTGGGGAGGTGGTTGTTGTTTTTATGGAGTTCACTATGCGGTATAAAAGACATGTTATCTTTATTCTGCAGGTCGTTATGATTCTGCTGATACCAAGTTTTTAGTGTTTTCTTTGTTTTACTACTTTTAAAAAACAAAAACTTTTATTTTTTTTAAATTTGTTTACAGCACCATTTTCTAAGAACAATAGCCCTCAT
This sequence comes from Phyllomedusa bahiana, assembly GCA_025379985.1. Taxonomy (NCBI): domain Eukaryota; kingdom Metazoa; phylum Chordata; class Amphibia; order Anura; family Hylidae; genus Phyllomedusa; species Phyllomedusa bahiana. Next base: position 79,151 of record JAODAL010010673.1, on the reverse strand, counting down.
TTACTATCACTGTTTAAAAGTTACACAGCGGAAACTCAGGTAGTCTACAAATGCACTAGATTTATGACATTTATCACAGTGGCTCGGGTTGTGCATAAACTGGTGCAGCTTTAGAATTGTCTAAAGTCCAGGGCCTCATATATGAAAAATATATAGGTCTAAGCTCTGATTGGTTGATATGGGCAACAAAGAAAGTCTTAGACATAGACAGGTTTCATGCATGTCCCCCTTAGCGCAGCAGTGTTTGATGGTTTGTTACATATTGCCAATAATGTATTCTATAAGACAGTTTTCATACTTGTCCACCAGGTTTTTTTTTAACTTACTTTCTATGTTAGAATTTTGGGGGATTTTTGCCACAGATTTTAGCACAGAATGTTGCATCATAGCCACATCCACTTTTCCGTGAGGCCATGCCCACTTTTCGGTAAGTCACTTCCACATTCAGAGCAGTGTGCAGTGCAGAAATTGTCTTAAGCCCATATTAAAGGTGTCTGGGACATGCTGCACCAAAATTGCAGCACTTTTTGGCAGATTATAAGACACTTTTGTGATACAAGCATATTAGTAAATGAGGGCCAATAACTTTTTTACTTTTTCATCTACAAACCTATATGAGGGCTCATTTTTTTGTGGGCTGCAGTGTATGTTTTATTGGTATGGTTTAGGGGTACATGGAACCTTTTGATCACTTTTTATTCAAATCTGAAAAAGCAATGTGACCAAACAAATTAGAATTTTGGCTTTGGATTTTTTTTAATGATGTTCACCTTTCAGGATAAATAATGTTAGATTTTAATTGATTGGAGTTTTACAGATGTGACGATACTAATTATGTTTACCTTTTTAATATTTTTATTTGTAAAATAGCAAAAAGGGATATATTTTTACATCTTTTTTTTTCTGTAGTTGTACTTTAGGTCCTCCACTGGTATTTGACCACTATGCGATGTGATCGCTTGTAGAACGTTCTGCAATACAAGAGAATTGCAGAATAGTGTTCTATAATGTTTCTCCTATTACACCCTGCCTTCATGAGGCCCTTGACTGTCACGGCGATTGTGTCACAGAGGGTGGGACTACTATACCATCTTTTAAACATTTATATCCCAGGTTCGCATTTACTACAGCATCTAATTGGGTAAATGCCCTGAATAATAGTTTTAAGCGGATTTAATTAACTGGAGTGGGCTTAGGGAGTGAACCTACTCCATGCACCCTGACCAATGCTCTGGTGTAAATGTGCATCAAATGTCAGTAAAGGGACAAGGGGGTATTAATGTTCACAACAAATAAAGATTGTTCTTTGTGTGATGAAAAGTTATGTGAATTCCCATGGTTTTCTAAATCTGTTAAATCTAAAAACCTTTTAGGGTGCTTTCATACAGTGCGTTTAGGTGTGTTTTTTCAGTTGCAATACTGTACTGCAAAAAAAAATTCCTTTTTTAGCAACAAGCTTCTTCCAGCTAGGGCTTGTTCACACAACGTTTTTGTGATCCGTTTTACGGATCCGTTTCACGGATCCGCAAAACGGATCTACTAATTGTCAGTGTGATAACATTGAGTTGAATGGCAAAAGCGCATCGCTGTTCTCACGGGAGATCGGCGATGTGCTTTTGAGGGCTCTCCTGCACTGCGCTTTTCGCATCCGCTTTAAGAATTGACATGCCGATTCTTATTGCGGTTTACGCAAGTGAAAGCCCATAGGAGATAATGAAGGTGCTTTGGCACTTGTCCAAAAGCGCTCCACACCCCCTGGGTTAACGTATCACGCGCTTTGCATCCTGAAAGCGGATGCAAAAAGGGCGCAGTGAGCGACTGCAGGTGGATCGGCCCCGGTAGCGGGGGGCTGGATCGCGGGACGGGGCGCAGGTGAGCGGGCGACTGGATCGGGGGAACGGGGCGCAGGTGAGCGGTGGCGGATCGGCGGGACGGGGCGCAGGTGAGCAGCAGCTGGATCGCGGGACGGGGCGCACATGAGCGGCGGCTGGATCGCGGGACGGGGCGCAGGTTAGCGGTGGCTAGATCGCGGGACGGGGCGCAAGTGAGCGGTGGCTGGATCGCGGGATGGGGCGCAGGTGAGCGGTGGCTGGATCGCGGGACGGGGCGTGCGTGCAGGTGGATCGGCGCGGCTGCAGGTGAGCGGGGATGGTGATCGGCACATGTGCAGGTGGATCGACGCCGCTGCAGGTAAGCGGGGCTCACTTATGAATGGAGGAGAGAGGGGGGACTCACTTATGAATGGAGGAGAGAGGGGGGACTCACTTATGAATGGAGGAGAGAGGAGGGACTCACTTATGAATGGAGGAGAGAGGAGGGACTCACTTATGAATGGAGGAGAGAGGGGGGACTCAGTTATGAATGGAGGAGAGGGGGGACTCACTTATGAATGGGGGAAAGAGGGGGGGACCCCACTTATGAATGGAGGAGAGAGGAGGGACTCACTTACGAATGGGGGGGAGAGGGGGGACCACTTTTTGAATGAAGGAGAGGGGGGACTCACTTGTGAATGGAGGAGAGAGGGGGGACTCACTTATGAATTAGAGAGAGAGAGAGAGAGTTTGGGTCTATTTTTGGTCTGAAAAATGAATCCAAATATGCATCTAAAAATGCTGTGTGAACATACCCTAAGGGTGCTTTCACACGGAGCGTTTTTGGCGCGTTTTTTCATTTTTGCAGAAATGCACAGCATTAATTGCCTTTTTGATGCTTTTTTGCGAGGAGAAACGCTCAGAAAACTGCTCCAAAAATGGCGTCAAAATCAGCCATATGAACATACCCTTAGGGCGACATGTATGAACGGGCTTTACGCCTGTTTTCTGGCGTACACTGCGCCTCCCAGCCCGAATCCCGCTGTCGGACGCAGCGTTCGCCCCACTTTCGGCTGGGGTTCCGCATGAAGGGGCGGGCAGTGGGCTTTGGTTGGGGCACGGTTGTAGGCTTTCCCGGGGGCGGGACGCGGCGCGCTCGTATAGTCCGAGGCATGTACCATCGCAGCTCGCCAAATCGCGGCGCCGGCAGCTCCGACAAGCAGCCCCAGGTTTTTTTTGGTCTAAATCCTCCAGCAAGGCGAAGTGAAGCAGGATCCGAACATGCGAGGAAGCGGATCGAAGATCGCGACAGAAATCCGGCGCTCCGCTCCGAAACAGCAGGAGTATGAATAGGAAAAAATCGCCTTTATAAAGGGGGGAAAACAGTGTCAGAAGAGAGCTGCACGTAAAAAATACACATAATAAAAAAAAAACATCTCTTTTCCAAACTCTAGAACGGCGCAATATCAACAAATATGATATTGCAAATTGCCGGGAAAAAACCAGTAATTCAAAATCTGAAACCTTTCTCTTTGGGTCGGCAGAAACCGGCCAATCAGAATTGGAGCGACAGGGGAACCATTAAAAGCTATGGGAAGAATTGACCAATCAAAACCCCCGGCGGATAATTCAAAATACAGAAAAAAATGCTGAAAAGAGCTGATTGGCTGAGCTAGCGGGTCTTGGCTAGCTCAGCCAATCACATTACGAGCGACAAAGCCCCATTATAGCCTATGGAGAAGTGTAGACCAATCAGGTAATCCAGGACGGGATAATTCAAAATACAGTAAAAAGACAGAAAAGAGCTTTTTTGGCTGAGCAACGGGTCTCGGCTAGCTCAGCCAATCAGAGCGCGAGCTACTTCCCATTATACCTATTGGAGAGTTTGACCCGCACTCAAATCTCGGGCCTCAGCGCCGGCGGGCATGAAGTATTAATCAACAAATTATTTTTATACAGTGTAAAACATTATCAGATAAAGCCCAGAACACTTCTTTAAAAATAAAGCAGTTAAAAACCCCGAACAACGGTTCGTCCGCCGAGACCGGCGCTACATAGGGAATTGCCATAGAGAGAATTGCCGGAAAGACAAAAAATTTCAAATTGTAAAGCTATTCTCATTGGTCGGGCATAAACCAGCCAATCAGAATAAGACGACAATGTCCCATTAGATCCTATGGAGGAGAATTGCCAATCAGAATAGGAGCGACAGTGGCCCATTCTACCCTTTATGGAGAAAAATGGACCAATCATATTCAAAGGCGGGACAGTTCCAAAATACAGTAAAAAGGCAGAAACGAGCTGATTTGTTAAAAGCAGCGGGGGCTTGTACCAGCTTACCAATCAGAGCGCGAGCTGCTTTTCTCATAGAGTTCTATGGGGAATCGGAAATTTAAAAGAGGCGCCGTAATTTGGACCAATGGGAGAGCGAGCGACGCTCCTATGGGTTTTCTAATGCAATGGGGGTATAAAACTGTACATGGCTAAAAATCAAATTAAAACTACAGAAGTTGTCCCGATGTGTATATAAAACGAATGATAATATGGGGGTAACGGAAAAAAAATATTAAATCAATAAAATCATTTTTATTTCTTTATTTTCGATGCACCCATACTATTGATCCTTGGCTAACGAAAATAAAGAAATAAACATGATTTAAAGGTCTTTTTTTTTTTTTCGTTTGCCACATATTAGTATTCATTTGTATATACACATCGGCACAACTTCTGTAGTGTTTATAATTTGATTTCAGCCATGTACACTTTTATACCAGATTGCATTAGAAAACCCATGGAGCGTCGCTCGCTCTCCCATTGGTCCAAATTACGCGCCTCTTTTAAAATTTTGATTTCCCCATAGAACTCTATGAGAAAGCAGCTCCCCGCTCTGATTGGCTAAGCTGGACGAGCCCCCGCTGCTTCAGCCCAAACAGCTCGTTTCTGCCTTTTATTTCTGTATTTTGAACTGTCCCGCCGGATTCTTGATTGTGAAAACTTCCCCCTAGGCTAGAATGGACTTTGTCGCTCGTATTCTGATTGGTCTAAACTTCTCCATAGCCTGAATGGGACTTTGTCGCTCCTATTTATTGGCTAGATAAACCAAGCCCCCTTTTTTCTCAGCCAATTTAGCTGTTTTAAGCATTTTTACTGTATTTTGAAAAAGTCCCTGCCGTGGATTCTGATTGGTCAATCCTGCCCCATAGGTTTTAATAGTTTCATTTTCGCTCCTATTCTGATTGGCCGGTTTCTGGCGACCAATGAGAATAGGTTTCAGATTTTGAAATACTGTATTTCCCGGGGCATTTCCAATATCCTAATTCTTGACTTAGGATATTGGAAAGTGATTTTTTTTATGTAATTTTTATTTTTAATGTTTCAGCTCTTTTCCTGAGAATGTAAAACGCCTTTATAAAGGCGATTTTGGATTTTAAACGCCGCACCGGGCATGGTGGAATGATTTCCTCGCCGCTCCAGCCTGTCTCGCATCGGAACAGATTTTTTGGCGCAGTCCCGCACGGTGCCTAAGTCCGCACTGCGCCCCAAAACACTGGTGAGGCGCGGCGGACTTTTTCCCCGCATGTATTAGGGCACTTCCCTCGGACGGCGAACTTCGGCGCAGCGCTGGGACAGCGCCCATGTCCCCGCACTGTGCCCCACGCACATGGCGAGGCGCGGCGGCCTTTTCCCCGCATGTTTTGATCGCACTACCTCCGGCGGACAATCTCAGACACAGCGCCGAACTTTACCTCATTCCCGCACTGCGCCCGACCCCGTGGCGAGGTGCGGCGGACTTTACATGATATGTGTGAGCGCGGCCCGTCCCCGACATAAATCAGGCGCAGATTCCGCCGGGAAACTGGCGGAAAACGGCGCCTCGACCCGGCGAGCTTCATACATGTGGCCCTTAGTGTTTGTTTCCCTACAAATCTCTCTTGATTATGCTTTGACTATGGGACAATAGCTGTAACGAGCCTTTAGGGTAAGTTCACACGGCGTGTCGGATCCGTTTTTAGATGCGAGCTTGGATCTGTGTTTCTGACCCTAAATGGACCCAAACATGCATCTAACAATGTGCAGTGTGATTTACATTGCTTTCAATGCAAAACACGCATCGGCATTCAGACGAGTGATCGCTAATGCGTGTTTACATGAATTTTATTGATGCGTCTTTCGGATAAGTTCAAAAAATTGTCATGTCAATTCTTGATCCATTTGACGTAGCAGACGCCCTATGTACAACTATAGGGTGTGTTTCTACTGCAGCCCAAACACATCCAAACAAGCACCTTTATGATGAATATGTGTTGGATGCGTTTTGGATGTGATTTACGCACCACTTTTGAATGCGTTTTTCAAATCCAAAAACGGTTCACACACGCCATGTGAACACACCCTTACTCTCTTTTAGGGTGTTTTTTGGTGGCACATCAAAAAAAGTTCCATGTGAAAGCACCCTTAGGGCATTATCCATTTGAAGGAAGAGTTAAACATTGCTCTTCCTTTTTGAATAGCTTTATGGTTTTAAGCAAGTCAAGTTCAATGACACAGTTATCTTTGTTCACAGAACAGTGGATCATCTGCCATTCACAAGACCATTGATCTATGGTAAAAGTGTGTTTTGTACTCCCTTAAATGCTAAATGATCCTAACACAGTTTCCTCTGCATTAAGCGTGCTTTGTGCCTCAGAGAATGCAATGGACTAATTTAACACTGAGATCAACAATCTGTGTAATTAATAGTCTCTGTCTGCTTTAGTAGACTTTAAACATACTGCAGGTAACTTATATGGCGTTAAAAAGTGATGGATTTACCTAATATATGAGCCTGAACACGGTTCAGATCTTTAACCCCCACTTGTCTGCTACGATGTTGTTCCTCAATTCAGATTTGAACTCAAAATGCCTTTAAAAAACTGGCCAGACAATTATTGCTTATGGTTAATTATGGTTTTGTCCCATTACCACAAACAACCATTTAATCTGGTGAGCACTGATTCCTACCACATTATCTAGAGAATCATCCTATGGAAAACCCCACCACAAAAAAGAACTAATAATTAGTGTTGAGCGATTATTATCGACAAAGTTGAAATCGGCACAGTTTTTATGGTGATCGGATTTTTTAGATCATGCGATAATTTAGGTTAAAATCTGTGCATCATCTATTAAGATCGGGGCTATTTTCCCCCGCTTCCTGTCTTTTGGCGCCAGCAAATCAGCTTACAGAATATAGCAGGTGAGATGTGTGTGCGACGTCATGACTGGGATGTTATGGTTTGCAATTGGCTGGAAAAATCACATACCTCATTTTACATAGAACAGCGTTCCTGTTCAGCCTCAGTGTCTCTCGCGTCTCAGAGCAGCAGGACGTGCGCTCTGCTTGTGTCCAAACAGCTCAGCGAAACTATTATATTTCCTCACAGAGAAAAACCCCTACATTAGCTGTTTATCCTTAGAATTTAGTTAGATTAGAATTGGAAGATTTTATATAAAATTTGGTAGAGAATTTAAAGGAGCACTACCGCTATAAAGTCACGGGGGGGAGCGGAGGAGGGGGTCCCCCGCGGGGGAAAACAAGACAAGCTCTATAAAGAATACTGGATAAAGTTTCACCAAGACTTTGTGTAGACATTGCACTGCAATAGCTTTATTATTAACAGTTTTCTATTGAAATATTTCCTGGGTATTGGGCAGCCTGAACCTATAGGATACACATCTTTTCTAGTTAACTGCAGGTCTCTTTGTTAGGTGCAAAACTCCACCCTTTTATTATCAATATACATTTCAGATAGGGTTTCATTTTCAATTTTTGCCCAATTCCACCTTTGTTGATATATCCACCTTGCACTTAAATTTGAATCCAGCAATTTTTTACCCACCAAAGGTGAATTGAAAGGTGCCAAAAATATTTTGTATTATACAAAAACAAGCTCTAAAAGAATACGGGAAAAAGTTTACCAGACTTATTAGACATTGCACGAAATAGCTTTATTTTTAACAGTTTTCTTTTGAAAAAATTTCGGAATTGGGCAGTCTAAACCCTAAGGATACACTCTTTTCTAGTAATTTTCGTCTCTTTGTTAGGGCAAAACTCCATTTTTATTATCATAAAACATTTCAATAGGTTTTCCCTTTTTAAATTTTTTCCCCCATTCCCCCTTTTTTGGGATATATCCCCCTTTCCCTTTAAAATTTGAACCCAAAGCAATTTTATAGTCACCACAATGAATTAAAAAAAGGTGCCAAAAAATATTGTTTTAAAAACGAAAATAACAATACGTTTTTTTTTTATTTTGGGGCGCACAAATACTTTTTTTCAAAGGGGCCACCCTTGCACTTAAATCTGAATACGAAAAATTTTTAAAAGTCACCACAGATAAAATTTAAATTTTTCCCCAAAAAACCCTTAAATTTTATACGAATACAAACATAAAACCGGGGGGGGGGGTTTTTTTTTTTTTACTTTGGCGCACTACAGCTTTGTTCATTAAAGGCACTTGAAACTTAAATCTAATACAGAAAATTTTTTAGCCCACCACGGGTTTGAAATTGAAAGGTCCCAAAATAATTTTGTATTAAACGAAAACCAAAAACAGATAGGGTTTTTTTTGACTTTAAACCCCCAAAAACACGGGCTTTTGTTCTTGAGGCAGCTTGCACAAAAATTTTTAATACAGAAATTTTATAGTCACCAAAAAGGTGAATTGATAGGTCCAAAAAAAACCTTGAAATTATCCGAATACTTTTCATATACTTTTTTTTTTTTACTTTGGGGGGAAAGGCCAGCTTTGTTGATAGATCTACTTTGCATTTAAAATTTTGGGAAAAAAGGAAATTTTGTGGGTTCCCCCAACATTGTAATAGGTTTTTAAAAATAACCTTTTTTAGGATACATTTCAGAAACGTGATTTTTAAAAACCCCTTTGGTGCGGGCCAATTTTGTTGATAGATCTACATTGCAGTTATATTTAAATCCAGCAATTTTATTTTGATTTGAGGGATTTGAGAATAGTTTGGGGGATTTGACGTTTTTTAATAAGAACTTTCCAAAACTCCCCCCAACCTTCCCCAAATTTTTTTAAAATTTCCCCTAACATGGATTTAAATTCAGGTGTAAGCGAGCAAAAGGGGGTAGGACTTTAAGGGTGGGAGGAAACGAAGAAGGGGGCCCCTTCCAGTCTGGCGACAACACGAAACCCAAGGGGAAATCGTCATTTGGCAGGCCCATCAGGCCTGTCATCGCGGTTTCAGGGCCCGGGAATCTCATAACGAACGTGTCGCCAATCTGTCCTTGGGGGTTAATGGAAACCTGCATCCACAGTTTTAACCTCCCCTCTTCCCCCCGGGTCCCCCGGCCACAAATGTCTCATCACATCATCAGCATCCGTCCAACTTTAAGCACCCCAAATGTCAACCCCGTGAACCCACCACTGTGGATAACCCCTTTTCTGAAGACCTCTTTAAATGAAAAAAATTGCGGGGGGGTTCAAAAAGGCATTTTTTAAAAAGATCAAGACCAAAGAGGATGTTTTTATCTCTCTCTGACGCCCCGTTTCTGATCCCACAATTTAGGAAAAGAAAGGCCGGCCCCAACCAAAAAACCCCCGGGGGGTGGGCAACGCCTTGAAGTCCCTCTTGCTTGTACCCCCGCATTCCTGAAACGGGAAATGTCGGGACGACAAAACACCTTTTTTGAGGGAAAGATGATGACTAACTTTGCACCCAAACGGGTCTTTTCAGCAAATTTGCTTGGAGCGGCTTTTTCACGGGACGGGGAGAAAAAACGAGGGGGTAGTGCATAGGGGGTTTTCCCCCCAAAAAAAGGGGAGAGGGGTTTCAAAAAGCCCGGGCTAAATATATTCCGCCACCAAAGGGTTTTCCAACCAAAACCCCGCTCCTCAACTTTTTCGCCGCCCAAAAAGGGCCAGGCCCCCTTTTAAAGCCGGGGCCTTCTTTGACCAACCTCTGATTACCCAGAAGTCTAATGCCGCCTTTTCCCGTAAACCAAAAGGGTAACAAAAACCCTTAGGGGGGTTAAACCCACCACCAACATATCTATTTCAAAACAGCAAGCATAAAGTTAAAAATGGAGCAAAAATTTGGGCCAAAAAAAGGGCCCAGACCGAGGGCCGGGCCTCCAACCACGCCAAACCCCTGTCTCCGCCCCTCCTCCTCCCCACCCCAAAAGCTTTTCCTCACTGCCCATGTCTCTCAGAGTCATGACGGGGAAACAGCCTCCGCTTCCCCCTCCCCCCCCACCTCGCCCAGTACCACCGGGCCACCCCCAAAGAACCCCCCCAACCCCTTCCCCTTCCCCCGCCATTTTTACGACCTCACCCCGGGTAAAACCCATTCAAGGTCCACCTTCTGTTTTCCCAGGTTTGGGAGCAGAAAAAAACATTTTTAACCCAAAACCCAAATCCCAAAACCCAAAAAGCCTAAATGCGGAATTGCCAGTTTTGGGCCCTTTTGGAAAAATTTTTCCCTTTTTCCGTCTGGTGGACACAGAGGGGTTTTCCTTTCCAGGGTCTTTCCCCTTTCCCTACCCCAAAACCAGATGCCGAGCATGCATTTCTTTCCAAAAACCGTCCCTGCCCGGGCCAGCCACGTGCCCACAAAAATTTTCAACCCGCGTTGTCTGCATCGGGCCGAAAAGTCCATCTAACCACTGACACTGGACAAGAAAGCACGCCAAGGCCGCTATATCCCCGAACAGCTCTTTGGGGTTAGCGGGGTTTGGATTTCTCTGGGGGTGAGGGTGGTTTCTTTGGGCTCAGCCCACCCCCTTAAAAACCGCAGGATGGTGCGGGGTTCTTTCCCCCAAGGTACTCTGGGGGAAATCACGTGCCCAGAGCACCAGGCCATTTTTAAAATTTAAATTTCTGTTTTTGGAGCCCAAACAAAACCCCAGGTCAGCAGCTGGGGGCGGCTCCCCCGCAACGAGACCGAGGCGGGTTTAGTGCCAAGAACCGTTGTCCCGGGCGGGTTTTTGGGTGCGAAAAACGGCAAATCTGCGGGCCCCCCCCTTAAGATGGGTAGGCGGGAGCATATCCCTTGCCTTCAAAAGTCATAAAACCTTTGTCGCCCCGGGGAAATTTTAAAAAAATTCCTCCCCGGGGTTTTGGCCCTGCCTGCTGGGGAAAAGGCTCAAAGTCTAATTTCCACTTCCGCCTTCAAAACCCTTTCTTCGCCCCCCTTTTGGCGGGCGTTCAGCGCAGCACGGCCTCCCCGCAACCGCCCATTGTTACGTGGCAAAACACGGGAAATTCCCCCCCCCCCCTCCAAAATCTCCAGCGATTGTGGCAGAAACCCCAAAGGGCCAAATTACGCAGTACAAGTGACCTTTGGCCTGACAAGAAACGGTGCGGACCTCGGGGTGTTGAGCCACCGGGGGAGGGGGAGGCAGGAAAAAGACTCGCACCACCCTTTTCCCTTTTTTAAAAGAAGCCACCAAAATGGTCAGTGGGGGACAATGCCCTTTCAGCATGAGCAATTTGTGGTGATCTTAAATTCTGGAATGGGTCTTTGGAAAACCACGAAACAAAAGGTCCCTCCAGCGACGGAGGGGGAACGGAAACAGATTGGGACAAAGAGCCTTTTCTCTCCGCCAAAAAACCACAAGGCCCCCACAGAAATTTAAAAATTTTTTTGGCCTTCATTAGGCAGTTTTTTCGTGTCCAGAGCTATCAAGGGGGGCCATCAGCTCTCCCGGGTGCATCATCTCACAAAATCAGGGGTGTGTTAAGCTCTGTCCCCGGGGGCAGCGGAGGAGGAGGTATTCCTAAAACAAACCACGTTACCGACGCCCTAAACCCTTTGGGAAAAAGGGGGGGCGCAAAATTTTAAGCGGGGGAGGAAGAAGAGGAAGATCGGGTTTTGCTTTTTTTTTCCCCCACCCAGAGGCTTGGGGAAAACAACTCCCTCTCTCCCATGAGTGCTTGGATGCTCCCCCCTTTTTTTCCTTTCCCAAAAATAAACCTCGCTTTTAAAGGGCCCCAAAATGAACAACAGTTAAATGGGGGGCCACCCTCCATGATCCCCGGTACAAAACAAAACTCAGCAATTTCCCCCACCCACCCAAAAAGAGAGTAAAAAGCAGGAAATGGAACCTTGCTGATTGAAACAACTGAGGGCATCGTTTTCTCTGCTTCAACGTTCCCCAAAAAGTCACGGGGGAACAACAAAACGACGTGACAGCAGTAGAGCGCCAATTTGCCCCCCCTAGCGGCAGCAGCAGGCAAGGTTTCAAAGCCAATGGGGGACCTCTGGCAACCCTTTTTTTTACCACCCTCCCCCAACCAAGCAATGCCCGGGCACACAAAACCAACCACAAGACCAAACTTAAGATCATGGTCAACCCACTATCGCGGGTCAAACACCGAGGGTTTTTGGGTTTGTTCCGGACCCAAAAGACTTCTGGGAAACCAAAATGGTACGAAAAAGCCCGGGGCTTGGGCCGTCACGTCATAGAGGGTTTTTTCCCTCCCCCGCAACCACGCATAACTGACGGAAACCTTTTACAAAAGCCTTTAGGGACATTAACCCCAAAAAACACAAACCGGCTTTTCCCCCAATAATGGGAACGTTTTGACTTCATCAAAATGAAACAGGCATGGATCTCTGATATGTTGTGGGGGCCCCCAATTTTCCCGGGCACCAATTTTGGGGCCCCGGGCTACTTCACATTCCTCTTCAAACTAAAAGGGCCTCTTGAAAAAAAAATTTTTTTTAAAAAGAACAATTTTTTACCCGCAATTTTTTTTTCCCTTTTTCCCCAAAAGTTCATTTTGCTGGTTTTGCCCGTGAGGAACTGTAAATACACAAGGTTTCTGACAACAGCGATTTCCCCCTTTCTCACATTATCTTTAAAGTTTTTGGGATTGGGTCAATGGTTTTTAAGGGCAAGTTTTCTGTTAATACACAATAATCAGGCCTTTGGAACAGAAAAGTGGCTTTTTTTGGTGGCATTTCTCCTTCCCCAAAATTTTTTAAAAGTGGCTGAGAAGTCATATTTTTTTAAATTTTTTTGGGTCCCTGTAGCCTTTAGATACAGCAATAAACAGGTCCTTTTTGGAAAAAAAAAATTTGGGTTTTGGGGGCATTTCTCCCTCCAAAAATTTTTAACAGTTGGGTGGAAATCTGTTTTTTAATTTTTTTTGGGGTTTAGGGGGCTTTTAAATACAGGGAATACTACAGGGCCTATTATAAAAAAAAATGTTGTTTCTAAAAAACATTTGGGTTTTTCCCCAATTTTCCCAAATTTTGGGTCAAGGGGGGCCTGCTTTGAATTTTTGGTTTGGGGGGATTTTCCCCTTTTTTAAAGCAAACAAACTTTCCGGGCCTATTTTAAAAAAAAATTTTTTTTTCTAACAGACCCTTTTTTTTCACAATTGTCCCAAAAATGGCTCAAAGGGGCATCCCTTTTTTTTTTTTGGGGGCATTTTGCTTTGAAATGCAGCTATAAATACAGGGCCTATTAAAAAAAAAATTTTTTTCTAACAGACATTTTTTCTTCAAAAATTGCAAAGTGGGTCAAGGGTGATGGGGCCCGTCAGAAACAGGGAAAAGGGAGGGCAAATGTTAATGGGCCCCATATTGCAAAAGACTTGTTTTTTTCAAGATCTTTAACATACTTTTCAATCCCTGTATTGGGACAACCCATTTAAATACAATTAAAAAAGAAAAAACAAAAACAAAAATGGGAAATTCCCCCCTAAATTTTTAAAAATTTTTTTTTTCTAGGGAAAAAAAAAACTAAAAAACTTTCATTTTCAAAATACCCATAAAAAAAAATTTCCCCTTTAATTGTACAAGGGAGGTACGGAAAAAATTACCAATTTTAAGGGTATTCCCGAGGGCATGGGGTATGGACACGGACAGAGAAAAAAATTTCAGAGACCAAATTTCCCCCAGCAAAATTTTAAATAAAATAAGAAAAAAAAGCCAAAAAAAGGGGACCTGGGGTGGAACAGGGGCGGTTAAACCCCAGTTTTTCCAAGTGAAGCTCAATTGGACCGCTCTCATACGGAGGGGCAAAACGCTACCCAGGACAGGACAGTATATGTCCAAGGGAAACTAAAATGGTGGGTTTAAAACTCATTTTTCCCCCACTTTAAAAAATTTGGGGGGCCCGCAGGGTTTTGGGGGCCCCATTTTGTGGCCCAGGGCATTTTTTAGCAAAAGTCCCGTTCAAACAAAAATTGGTGGTTGAAAGACCCTTTTTTCCGGCACTTTTAAATCGGGGGTCATGAAATTTTTTTGGGGCTCATGCTTTTGGGGCCCGGGACATTTAAATTCAATGTCCATTGAAACTAAAATTTTTGGTTGAAAGACCCTTTTTTTCCCCGGCATTTTTTGAATTTTGGGGGCCCATGAAAGGTTTGGGCTCATGCTTTGGGCCCCAGACTTTTTATAATAAAATGCCCCATTTCCAACTAAAAGGGTGGTTAAAAACCCTTCCTTTTTTTCCGGGCACTTTTAAATCTGGGGTCATGCGGGTTTTTGGGGCTCATGCTGTGGCCCAGGACGGGTTAAAACCCCCAATGTCCGGAAACAAAAAATTGGGTGGTTAAAAAGTTTCCTTTTTTCCCCGGGCATTTTTAAAATTTTGGGGGTTCAACGGGTTTAATGGCCCACCCCCTGCGGTACGGGACAGATATAGTCAATGCCAAAGTGATACAAAAAAGGTTTTTTAAAAAGACCCCCTTTTTTTCCGGCATTTTTAAAATCGGGGGGTCATCCCGGTTTGGGCTCTTTGCTGGGGCCCCCAAAACATGAAAAAAGCAATGCCATTGAAACAAAAAATGGGGTTAAAAGACCCCCTTTTTTTCGGCATTTTTAAATGGGGGGGGTCATGCGGGTTTTTGGGGGCTCTTTCTCCCTTCCCCAGGACAGGATATGCAATGTCCTTTTTCAAGTAATATGAGGGTTTTAAAATAATACTTTTTTCTGGAAATTTTTAAAATTTCGGGGGTTTATGAAATTTTAAAGGGGTTCCATGCTGTGGAAAAAAGGGCCCGGGGAAGGAATGTTTTTGGTTTTTTTTTTTTTTCCCTTTTGGCTTTTATAACTTAAGTGTTTTTGGCCCTAAGTGTAGCACGTAGCCCTTTGACTGTTGTGGAGGGTTAAATTTTCCCCAGTTTCTCCACCCTTTTGGGTGTAAGAATAAAGGTTGTTGTTTCCCCCCCCATAGATTTTAATGGCATCGCTCATAATCGCCCTGCTCAAAATCGACTATTTTTGCCCGATGTTTGGCCCACTATCGACCATCGACCGATGTCGATGGCCAGCGCAATCGCTCAACACTACTAATAATAACAAGAGAGCAAAACCTAAATCAGTGTTCTGTATCAAAACTGTAAAATCCAGTTGGTTTATTTATCAGAAATATCAAAATAGTAGCAAAGATAAGCCTGACAGATAACAACCCACCGGCATCATACCAAAATATGAAAATTTTCCCCTTTGTATATGCTTTTTATGGCCATTTTTTTCAAATAAGAAACAAATAACACAAAAGGCTGTGGGTTTTCAAGCAAGCTAAAATTTTGCTACAAACCGAAAATTTTAAACCAAAGTCCGGGTAAGGCATTGAAAACTGGCCATAAACAAATTTGACAATGCGGCAAAATGTCAAAAATCAATTTTTGTAGCTCTAACCTTGGGATCCATCAAAAACTGTTATGTGGGAATGTTGCATAACGGGGGTAAATTATGAACACTAAATCTAATCATTTGATAATAAAAGCTAAAGAATATCCATTAAAGATAAAGGTCAAGCTCCAAGACACCAGTCATAAAAAAAATCTTTTTGGGGTCAATTACTAGATGCAAACATATCATCACACTCATCCAAACTTACCACTATCAGTTGTGGAAATTTGCCAGCTTATGCATAAGTTATTAACAGTTCATTTGTCCCACCATTGTTTCCATAGTACTATAATAAAAACATAACTTCTTAAATCTGAGTATTTGAGAATAAAAGAAAAAGAATGGTACCTGAAAATTTAAAAGGGGGGTTTTCACTACAAGATTTCATTTTTTGTTTAAAAAACATGCAAAAACAAGTCACTTGCAAATAAAAATTTCCCTTAAAATGTCCTACCAAATTTTCCCAAAATATCCCCCCCTTTTTAAAGGGCCCGCATCAGCTGAAACCGGTTTTACTATAAACACAACCCCTTTGATCCCCGAAAGGCTTTAGGCGGTTGCTATAGCTACAACCGGCTTCTTCTGCACCCCAGTAAAAAGCTAGAAAAAAATGTCCCTGAATTCAAAATGAAACCCAGAAAAAAGGACTGAGGTAAGATGAATCGATGTAGTGAGACAACCCCTTTAGGTTCAGTTTCCAAAGCAACTGATTAGACTTTCTACATCGCAAATCTGCAGCAGGCTACAGCACAACTCAAGTACTGTATATGAGGGTTTTCAAAACCCCTGCTATTTCATCTTATCTTTCTTAATAGTTTGTTAGGGTTGATAACATGGAAACTACTTTACATCTGATCTATGAAGGCAGATCAGCTGACCATGCTGCACAGCCAGGACTCATTTACAGTGGGAATTGCTTATTGTTAAAGGGGTTGTCTCGCTACAATGATTGTGTTTTAATTAAAAGATCTTTAAAAAACAAGCAGCTTGCAATATATGTTCATTACAAATGTCCCTACTGATTTTGATTAGCCCTGTTCGTATTACTACTCAGCTCCTCAAATCCTCTATAGTAGTCAGACCTGTTAATCCTTTATCTTAGGCTGGCTGTTCAGGTCCTTATGACTCATCACCTTGAAGACAGGTCAGAGCAGAACCCCTCCCAGCACAGAATGCTTCTGTATGTGCAGGGAGGGGGGAGGGATGACATCTGTCGCTGTGACCCATGGCTGCCTGGATTTACCCTGTGTGCCTGCTTCCTCCTAGCTACTCTACACAGATAGATGTGACAGCAGTGACCCTGTCTGTTACAATAATCATGATATGGTCCTTTGAACTGTGACTATACTAATACTAATAATACAAATCAGCATTTGAATACTTTATGCTCCCCTTTAAATAGTGAACATCCTGATTAGTAACACTTCCCTTGTTGTTGCTGGATGCATTAGTGGAGCCTTTGTTATCCTAAGGCCGGGGAGGTTGTATGGGAAAAACATGCATCCTCTCTGCTCTAGTAGACAACTGTCAACATTCCTTTCTAAACCCATAGATCAAGGACCTGGGGTAAAACAGAGTGAGGCAAGCACACAAGCATGAAATTTTCTCTGCAAATACTGCAGCGGCCCCACTCCTGTATAGAGGGTTTTAAAACTGCCTGTATTCTTATCTTCTTAATGTTGTTAGGGTAGATAAACAGGAAACACCCCCTTTCATATCTTAAGGCATCACTGACCATGCTGAAGCCGTAATGAGTGGAATGCTTTTTTAACCTTCTTATAAACGTTCCTGGTTTTGGCAGCATGGTGCAGATTATACCATAAATTCTGGCTAATTGTGTCTTGTTATGTATTCTGTATCTAGTATTCTGATTACTGCATAGCTAACCCAGTTCAGTTTTGTTTATTTAGTTCTAGTCCAAAATATTTTATTCCTAGAGTTCTTGTATTTTTCTTGTCTGATTATTGCTACTGTTCAGTTTTGCTGGTTCATCATTGTCTAGTATTTGGGGAAGTCCTTTATCTAGTGTTATCCTATTTTATTCAGTGGTTGTTTTTTGACGTGTTCAGCCCTCAAGTCCAATTTGTGTTAGGGTTAGTATTAGGGAAAGTATTGTCTAGTGTTATGGTCAATGTTAGGGAAAGATCTAGAGAAAGATTCAGGAAAGTAGAGTCAATTCTTGTTTGTTGTTGCTCATCATCTTCTTGTATGTATTCATGGTTGCTGTTCTTATGTTCTATTGTGCCACTGTAAGCCATGTACCGAGGTGGGCTTCCAAGAATATGACTGCTATTTATCTCATTAAAACCTTATGTAACTGGAATGATAGTGTGGACATATATTTCAGGGGCACGCTCGGGGTGTAGCACAAGGGTTTAACAAACCTTCAAAAGTACCCGCTATTCACAGAGTACCATTAACCAATTAAAGATATCAACAAGAACAATGAACAAAATTACCAACACCGGTGTAGGATTTCTTCTGCAGCCTCACGTGGACAGTATTTTAGGAAATGTTCAAGTAACTCTAACTAATATGTCTTCAGGCCTAACCGATCACTGGTTTCGGATGGGGTTTCCTTCCGTCAACATCCAATTTCGCAGATGATGTTCACTCAAATTACATTTGCCAAAAAAACACTTCTCCTCTAACCGTGATGAGACAGCAGATAACTCCCTCTGATTTCCAGAGGTTTCAGCCCCCGTTGTACAAACCCACAGCTGTACTTCGAATAGCAGGAAAGTTCCTGAGAGAGTAACGGTGTGTTTCTCTTGCAGCTTTGTTGCTCTTCTCTCTCTGACACTCTGACTCACTCTCTCACAGGCCGAGCAGCTAATAGACTGGCAGTATTTCTTTAACTGTCCGTGTAACTATGGTTACAGCTCCTTTTCTGTCCCTGTCAGCTTCTTTGATTGGACAGATGATTCTACAGCAGCACAGATCTTTCTAGAACTGGCTGTAGAGTGTCTTAACCCTGTAACTACTTCATAATTCTCTGTTTAAGTAAACACAACTCTTTTCTATATCACAGGAGCACTTAACTCGTTAACTCATGTCAAAATGGCAGAACAGCAGAATGCAATGTAACAGACCAGAATCATAAATCATACATCAGAGGACGGCTACCAGTAATAAAGACAATTGGGCCAGTGTACCAGCCCACAGCACTATCTACCTTGTCTTTCTTGAGAGCCTCACATCTGAGCTGAAATGTTGCATTGGTGAAAAAAGGATTGTGTGTAAGAGCAGCTTGGATCCCCTTCTTGACCAGCTGTCTTGCTGTCCTTCAAGTTCTTTCATCCATCAGTGAGAGTATCTTCTAGTATTTTGTTTACTACAACTACTTGAATGGTTATAATTCAGCTGTACTAAAGTCCTAGGGTTTTTTTCCTCCTTTCCTTCCAAGAGCCATAACTTTAATATTGTTCCATCAACATAGACATATGGGGGTCAAGATGTACTTTTTTATGGTGCCATTGACTGTACCATTTAATGTACTGGGAAATAAAAAAAAGTGGGGTGAAATGTGAAAAAAAATGTACTTACGACATTTTTGTGGAGGTCTTGTTTTAATGGTGTTCATTCTTCAATGTAAATGATATGTTATCTGTATTCTGCAGTTTGGTACAATTCCTGTAATAACAAATATGTATGGTTTTTGTTATGTTTTATTACTTTTCAAAATTAAAACTTTATTTTTTCAACTCTGTGCTGTGCTTTTTTTGGCTGTAAAATGAATAAAAATCCCTGCAATTTTGACATTTGGAATTTTTTTCTTCTATGGTGTGTAGCATACAGGATACATGATGTTATATTTTAATAGATCAGACATGGTGATAATAAATATAGTATCACTCAGCAAGTGAGACCACTTTATAACTCCTTATTGGCACGATGATGTACTCATACATCCCGTCAGCAAGGGGTAAATGGCTTGTTTTGAATAGTTTTATATTGCTAAGCAATAAAACTATTTGGATATGTTCACACGCCGTTTTCTGAAGTGTAAATTTATGGTTCAAAATCCGCTTCCAAATCTGCTTCAAAAACACCGGATTAGTAACATATTTTGAAGGGTATTATGAAAAATCCTATCCCCAGTGTTTCCTATGGAACAAGGGACCAAGGGACATGTTGAACTGTAGGGAACAGCAGATTCAGGATGGGGTGCAAACACCAGGTAGACAGGAACAAGCAGACTTGGGATGACTCACAGCGGACAGGTGGAACTACACGAACCAGCAGACTTGGGATGACTCACTGTAGACAGCAGAAGAACAGGAACCAGCATGTCAAAGGACCAGGCAGAGGCAGACACAGGACTAGAGTGACAGGAACACTGGAGCACAGGAATGCAGGAACACTGGAGGGCTAGAGCTAGGTGAAACTGACCCTAGTTGTAAAACCAACACTCAGGCCCAGACTCCTGGGAGTAACTTTCTATTAAACCTAGCCAGCCAGGATGATGAGCAGCAGCTAGGCATTACTCAAAGCAGGAGATAACTACTGTTGTGCTGGACAGAAGGCAGAGTAAAAGCCAATTTCTACTACCTGGATCAAAGGTAAGGTAACTGACGTAGGAGAGGCAGGGAAACCTGCAGATTGTGACAGTACCCCCCCCCCTTACCCCCCGGACGCCCCGGAAAGGTGGGGAAAAAACGGGCCGGCCGGGGATGGGAGAGGAAGTTCTTTGCAAGGGGAAAATGGTTAAAAAGGGGAGGCGTCCCCCTTTTGAGTCCCCGGGCCCAGACACAGAAAACTGGCCCGGGAATTTACTTGCTGGCAGACCACACAGACCAAAAGGGGGCCAGGGATTGCCAGAGAGAGAGACCATAAACAGAAGACTGTACAGAAAAACCCTCATTCTCAGGATTGGGTGGAGAGGTAGACATCAATATCAGAGATGCATCCTATTCTTGGAGAGACAAGCTAAACTCCTGTGGCTTCTCTGAGACAGGTGGCACTAACACTGTGGTGGATAAAAAGGAATGAAGAACCCCTAAAAAAGGGGGCTCCAACGAAAGAAACCCTTCGGGAAATGACATGGACTACTTGGGCAGGCTTGTGATCCTCATGACTATTCCCTGCTGGAGGGCAGGAGGTTGGTCCAGGAGCTTGGCTTGCAGGTTCAGGCATAAACAAAGCTGATACTTGACTATACGAGTTACCCAGATAAAACAACAGAACTAGGTAGATCTGATGCTGGTACAGAGGCAGGTTCAGATGAGTCACAGAAAATGGAGGTATATGCAGAAACAGGACTAGCAAAGACAGTGGTAGATAGGGCTAGAGAAGGAGCAGGAGCAGCTTCTGGACCACTTTAGCCACAAGGACATGGAGATCTTTCAGAGACACCTAATAAATAGACCTAACTTCCCACAGATCCATGGCCTGAGTGTACTGTAACATTTCCAAGGGATTAATTTGAAAATGGACACAAATGACGACAGCATAATACAAAATGCAAAAATCCCAGAAAATGTCTCTTGGGAAGGGGTTGTGATTCTTTGGGACTATGGCAGGCAGTTGCCTGTCCAGCCATAGTCAAGGATGCTAGGGGCTAGCACAGGGGAGTCAGACAGTGGGTACAACAGGCACTGAAACAGAAAACAGACAAGGTGGCAACAGAAGGCACAGAAAAATTCAGAACATAGTAGCAACACCAACACTCAGGCCTGACCTGCTGGCATTGACTGTCTTTTAAGCCTTGTCAGTCAGGATGATGAGCAGCAGCTGGGCAAGTCGTGAAGCAGGAGTTAACTGCTGCCATGCTGGACAGCAGACAGAACAAAGGCCAGATTCCACCACCAGGATCAAAGGGAAGGTATCTGACACAGGAGACGCAGGGAAACTTGCAGATCTTGACACTAATCACTGCATATTAGGGACACCCACAACAAGACCTGCCATTTTAGAACTGTTGTGGCCCAGTTGTCTAGCCATTAGAATTTAGCTGTTATTTGCTCAGATCCTAATTACATTTTCCATACTTCTAATACAAGAAGTAAATGTTAGCTCAATACCTAATATATCTCAGCCCTTAACAGATGCCTTTGTAATGAGATGATCATTCTCAGTCCCTTTACCTGTCAGTGGTTGTAATTTTATGGCTAATTAGAGTAATTTGCTTTCTTTTTTTCTTTCTCATTTCATCTTGTTCTTTTTTTAAGAAGTAGTTGTCATATTCATAGAAAAACTAGCATATAAAGTCATTATTGATCCGCGTGGAGCTATGGGCACTCTATATCGCCTTGAATGTATAGTGCTTCACATAGGGCCATGATACGGAGCATTGTTTCTAGGTAAAATGCATTCATAATATGGTTATCAGGTTGAGAGTTACATTTTTCACTGTCGAATCCATACAGTATCTGCCAGAAAAAACATCCAGGTGATTCCATACAGTATAAAGTCAGAAGAATTCTGAATTACAGCACAACTCTATACAATTCCTAAAATGTATTTAGCCATAATATAAATCTTTTACAGGAGCCATTGTTGAAATCTTCTATGTCTTCAGATGTTGTCTTAACAGTCAGATGATCACTTTTTTAATTATAAACATCAACAAAAACTAAGGAATCAGTACTTGTGCCTCCATGAACTTGACATTGTCATTATCTACATCTTTGCACTAAGCAGGTGCTTCAGAAGTTGTCTTTTTTGGATTTTGGATAATTACTCCATCTAAATTTAGACTTTTCCTGCATGCATGACTATTTCTGTTACCATCCTGCCTCCATGGTTTTCAGCTGCTATTTACTGCATTGATTTCTAAGCAAAAATTTTTTTTTCTTACTGGTGGCTTCGGAAGCCCATTTCATGTTATGTCTTTTATGAAGCTTTTATACAATAGTCTGGAGACATTATTGTTCATGTTTTCTACCACTTTACAGTTCCATTCTTTAGAAAAGTCTCTGAGGATCATGTGCCTGCAGCAGTATTGAAGCGGTTTGCTGAACAATATTTTTACTTCATACAACAATAAACATAGATGCTTTCATATTGTTGAAAATCTAAATTTCAGTAAGAGCGATCGATAATTCAGAGGGCTGCTCCAGCACTGTGTTGTCAGTGATGGTGAAGACTTCAATGGTTGTGCATATTCACAATGCCAGGAACACACACCCATCAATTAAGGTTAGAACATTGGAAATAGCAATAAAAAGCAGCAGTGAAATGGAAAGCCATCAGATTAATGTTCTTACGAGATCGACAGATATGTGGGAACAATCTACTCCTAAGGTATTTATTTTTCAAGATAAGTTGTTGCAAAATGAAGCGTTACAAGGGATGAGCAGTGTTCGATGTTTGAAGTTTTTTTTTTTGCATTGACAACTTATTTTAACCCCTTAAGGACCCTGGACGTATGAGTACCTCCCAGGGTCCATAAGGGGCTTTGCAGGGGGATCACTCCGCGACCCTCCCGCACAGCCGGCAGGTGATAGCGGCTAATTGCTGTTTAACCCGTCAAACACCGCGGCAAAGATGGCCGCGGTGTCTGAATGAATGATGATCGGTGCCACGCACCGATCGTCAGGGTCATCGGCACCGTCGCAGCATAGCTGCAACGATCCGACCCCCAGACATGGCAGTGGGGAGCCTTGGGAAGGCTTCTGTCATTTCCATGTCCTGGTTTGCCCCACTTCCGTCCTCAGACAGGAAGTAGGGAAACTGCCATCTTGGTACAGTCTAATTGCATTGCCTATGCAATGCATTAGACTGTATTGACAATCGCGCCACCTAGTGGTCAAGCACCATAGGTGGCCTCAATGTTAAAGTAAAAAAAATAAATAAATAGTTTTACAGTACAAAAAAAAAAGTATTAAAACTTCAAATCATCCCCCTTTCACCATTTTACAAATAAAAACAATAAAAATAATAAAAAAGTTACACATATTTGGTATCGCCGCGTCCGAAAAAGTCCGATCTATAAAAACATCATTTATCCTGTGCGCTTAACACCGTATAAGAAAAAAAAATCCAAATGCCAAAATTGCATTTTTTGGTAATTTTATGTCACTTATAAAATGGAATAAAAGTGATCAAAAAAGTCGCATGCATTCCAAACTGCTAGCAATAAAAAGTACACTTCAGCCTGCAAAAAAGGCACCCTCACTGATGTCCATAGGTGTTAGTACAAAAAAGTTATTGGTCGCACAAACTGGCGCCGTGGCGCAAATTTCAAAAATAGAAAAAGTTTGGAATTTTTTTACGGTACAAAAACATAACGGAAACCCTACATGTTTGGTATTTCCGGATGCGTATCAACCTGTAGAAAACAGATAACACATTGTATTGACCGAAGATTGAATGACGGGAAAAGCAAAACCCACGCAAACATGGCAAAAAATTTCTTTTTTTTTCACAATTTGTCCCACTTGGAATTTTTTTGCGGTTTCCCAGTATATTCTTTTAGTATAGTGAATAACACCATTAGAAAGTAAATCTTGTCCCGCACACTAAAAGCTCTCATGTGTCTATGTAGGTGGAAAAATAAAAAAGTTATGGCTCTGGGAAGGCAAGGAGGGAAAATCGAACATGTCAACAAAAAAAAAAAACGCCGGGTCCTTAAGGGGTTAAACATCTCTACACCATCTCAACAGGAATTTAGATCTGGACTTTGACTTGGCTGATATAGTGGTGCTCACCATGTGGTTTCACAGAGCCTGCTCTTCACAGCAAACTTCAGGCTCACACTTCCTGCTCGAGCTGTGGGTGGGTCTATAGCAGTGATTTGAGTGTCAGTTCTGTTATTCCAGGCTGAGCCTGTTACAGTGACATGAGTGCAGGAGATTTATAAACTGCAGTGCTCAAGGCTACAGAGCTCTAAATGGTTAAAACTTGTCGGTAGCACAGATAAACAAACGCCTGTGCTGGAAATAACATACAGTACAGAGTAAGTCACCATGGATGGACAGGACTGCTAAAGAAATAAGAGCAAAGAGAGCTGGTTGGTAAAGTAAAAAGTGTTAAAAAATACAGTAAAACAAGCGTACCGCCAATTACCTATTACAAATATCAATCACCCCAAAAAAGATAAAAAATAAAAAGTACAAATATTTGGTATCGCCACATGCGTAACAACTAAACCTATAAATTTGTCATGATTATTTAACCCGTACAATGAACGCTGTAAAAAAAATCGCACACAAAAACAGTGGCAGAATTTTTGTTCATCCCACTGCACAGAAAATGGAATTGAAAATGATCTAAAAGTTATATGAACCCCAGATTGGTGCAAATTAAAATGTCAATTTGTCTCGAAATTTAAAAAAAAAAAGTTATGGCAGTCAGCAGAGAACGATGCTTAAACATTATTTTATACAATAAAAACTTTTTTTTAAAACTGCTACAACATAAAAAAATATATAAATTAGGTATCACTGTAACTGTATCACCCAGCAGAGCAAAACTAACATGTCATGTATACTGCATGGTGAGCGCTGTAAAAAATAAAAATAAAAAACACTACCCGGATTGTCATATTTTTTTTATCCTGCCTCCCAAAAGCAGATTAAAATGAAATCAAAAAGTCATGTGTCCTCGAAAATGGTACTGTCGCGGTACCCTCCGCTCCTCGGCCCGCGGGCGCACCCGTGGCCGCCCCCCCGGGCGCCCACCAGGGTCGGGTGCCGCCGCTGGCCGCGGGACGAGCCGGGGGTCCGTGCCTGCCGGGGACTCACCTGACCTCGCTCCTGTGCTGTCCGCGCCCTCTGCCGGCCGAGGCGCACATGCCCGTGTCCTAAGGCGCGCGCGCGCTCGTTCTCGAGGATTTAAAGGGCCAGCGCCCCGATAATTGGCTAATTGCCAGGTGCTTCCCCTACTTAAGGTCACGTCCCACAATCACCCCTTGCTGGATCTATGTTGCCTCGTGCCTTAGCTAAAGCGTTTCCTAAAGTGTATTCTCGCCCTACCGTGTACCAGACCTCTCGCTACGTTTCTCGACTCCGAACCTCTGCCGCCTGCCCTGACCTTCCTGCCTGTCTACGACCACGAACCATTGCCGCCTGCCCTGACCTTCTGCCTGCCCACGACTACGATTCTCGGACTACGACTCTGTACCACGCTGCACCTCGGCCGCCATCGCAAGCAAGTCACGTCAGGGGGGACGACCTGGTAGCCTCACGCCGCAGCAAGTCCATCCCGCTTTGCGGCGGGCTCTGGTGAAAACCGGGGGCTACTTAGATTCCGTTCCCTGGCGTGGCTTAGCTATCATCGCTTGCGGTGGTCCAGAGGGTCCACCACCCAGCCGTTACAGTTAGATCCAGCCATGGACCCCGCCAAGGTGCCCTTGCCAAGTCTAGCGGATCTCACGAACATTGTCGGCCAACAGTCGCAGCAGATCGCACAACAGGCACAGCAATTGGGTCAGCTGTCCGCCATGATGCGCCAATTCCTGGCCTCCCAGCAGCAGCAACCTGCCTCTTCACCAGTGGTTCCATCTCCTTCGGCCGTCCCGCTGGCAACTGTGGGTCCGAAGCTTCGTCTTCCTCTACCCTCCAAGTTTGACGGGGACTCGAAGCTCTGCAGAGGCTTTATTACGCAGTGCTCCATGCACGTGGAGCTGATGGCCGGTCAGTTCCCCACTGAAAGGGCGAAGGTGGCGTTCGTGGTGAGCCTGCTATCCGGAGTCTCAAAGTTTTTTCATGTATGATAGATAGCATAAATGCTTCTTTAGGGATTTCCACGTAGTGTATTGCCCTTTTTGCAGGAGTGTGCCGCTGGCGGCGGTCTGTGTGTGTACATGTATAATTACATGTGTGCCGCAGCCCTGCCAGTGGCACCCAGGTTTGCATACGTTTTTTCAGAAATGTTTTTGTGTGCAGAAACATACGTTATACTTGGTGTACATTGATTTTAACCTATATGGGAGGAAGGGGTGCTTCCATTTTGGGTTTCTGTCCCCGCCCACTCTCACAGGCTGTCATAAGAAGGGCAGCTTGCGGTTGGGTGTTTTTTATTTTTTCTCTCTGAATAATGGAGGTCGGTTGACCCAGTGAGAGGCCAGATTGGCTCGATTGAGAGGTAAAGATAGCATAGGACTGCCCGATTTTGAGATCACGTTGAAAGTCGTGGGCAGCTTAAACATCTTTTGATCAAAATATGTGAACCGAGAGTCTCAAAGTTTTTTCATGTATGATAGATAGCATAAATGCTTCTTTAGGGATTTCCACGTAGTGCTATCCGGAAAGGCCCTGGCCTGGGCGACACCCCTTTGGGACCGGAATGACCCTGTGACCGCAGACCTACAGGTTTTCCTAACTGAATTCCGCAGCGTTTTCGAGGAGCCTGCGCGAGCATCTTCCGCGGAGACAGCGCTACTGAACCTACGCCAAGGGGACTCCTCCGTTGGGGAATATGCGGTCCAGTTCCGCACCCTAGCCTCCGAGCTGTCATGGAACGATGCCGCTCTCTGCGCCACGTTCAAGAAGGGTCTGTCAAGCAGAATAAAAGACGCACTTGCGGCAAGAGACCTTCCTTCTTCTTTGTGCGAACTTATCCATCTGGCTACCCGCATTGACGTGCGGTTCACGGAGAGACAGCAGGAGCTCAGCCAAGAGCGTGGCTCGGCACAGCCTCGCCGTCTACCTCGCTTGGCCCCCGTGTTCCAAAGGCCTCCGCTGCCCCCCACACAGTTCGCTACAGAGGAACCCATGCAGGTGGACCGGGCCCACTTGTCGGAGGAGGAGCGGTCCCGCCGCCGGATGGAGAACCTTTGTCTCTACTGCGCCAGTCCGGACCATTTCCGTAGGAGTTGTCCGCAGCGTCCTCAGCGGTCGGGAAACGCTCGCACCTAGGTGGCGTAGGAGAGGCGTCCCTAGGTGCTCACTCTTCCTCTCCACGATTGTTTTTGCCGGTACAAGTAACGACGGATTCTGGTCTATCGTTCCGGGCCTCTGCCTTCCTGGACTCCGGCTCCGCCGGGAACTTTATTCACGCCTCCCTGGTGTCACGCTATCGCTTGCCAGTAACCCGCCTGGAGAAGCCCTTGGTTATCTCATCCGTCAGTGGGGAGCTTCTCAGTGACTCCATTCTGTTCATCACCCGGCCGGTGACCCTCCGTGTAGGGGTCCTCCACACGGAGAAGATCTCCTTTCATGTCCTGCCTCGCGCGTCTTCGGCGATCCTGTTGGGGCTGCCCTGGCTGCAACGTCACGCCCCTGCACTTGATTGGAAGACAGGTGAAGTCCTGCGTTGGGGAACGGAGTGCCAGGATCTCTGTTTGGTGGCACCTCGCCCGGTGTCCATCGCTCCTCCCCAGTCGTCTATCAAGTCTCTGCAAGGTCTGCCAGCGGAGTACCAGGATTTTGGAGATGTCTTCTCGGAGAAACATCGGCCATATGACTGCCCTATCGACCTCCTTCCCGGAACCAGTCCTCCTCGGGGTAGGGTCTACCCTCTGTCTGTGCCCGAGACCCAGGCCATGTCGGCCTATATCCAGGAGAATTTGTCGAAGGGTTTTATACGCAAGTCTTCCTCGCCCGCCGGGGCTGGTTTCTTCTTCGTCCAGAAAAAAGACGGTTCTCTTCGCCCGTGTATTGACTACAGAGGGCTAACAAGATCACGGTGAAGAACCGTTATCCTCTACCCCTGATCTCTGAGCTATTTGATCGCCTCCGTGGAGCCAAGGTCTTTACTAAATTAGACCTACGAGGAGCCTATAACCTCATCAGAATACGCGAAGGGGATGAGTGGAAAACGGCTTTCAACACACGGGACGGGCATTTTGAGTATCTCGTGATGCCGTTCGGGCTATGCAATGCCCCAGCCGTATTTCAGGAGTTCGTCAACGACGTGTTTCGGGACTTGCTGTACACCTGCGTCATTGTATACTTGGACGACATCCTGATTTTTTCCCCTGACATCCAGACCCATCGGGTACAAGTACGCCAGGTTCTGCGACGCCTGCGGGGCAATCGACTGTATGCCAAGCTGGAGAAGTGTCGGTTCCACCAGGCCAGCCTTCCTTTCCTTGGGTACATAGTTTCCAATCGAGGTCTGCAGATGGACCCAGCTAAACTCTCCGCGATCCAGCAGTGGCCACGACCTGTCGGTCTCCGGGCGATTCAACGTTTCCTAGGATTCGCCAACTACTACCGGCAGTTCATTCCCCACTTCTCTACGCTGGTGGCTCCCATCGTGGCTCTCACCCTTAAGAATGCAAACCGAGATGCTGGCCTCCGTCGGCCGAAGAAGCATTCTCCAGTCTGAAGACAGTATTCTCCTCAGCACCTATTTTGGTCCGGCCTGATCCAGAAAGACCCTTCAGCCTAGAGGTGGATGCCTCTTCCGTGGGAGCCGGGGCTGTCCTGACCCAGAAGGGCCCTAAAGGCAAGACCGTCACATGTGTTTTTTTTTAAAGACTTTCTCCTCGGCGGAACGTAATTACGCCATTGGAGACCGGGAACTGTTGGCCATAAAATTGGCCCTGGAAGAGTGGCGACATCTGTTGGAGGGAGCTCGGCACCCGTTTGACGTCTTCACAGACCATAAAAATCTCCAATACCTCCAGACAGCTCAGCGTTTGAACCCTCGCCAGGCCCGCTGGTCTCTGTTCTTCTCGCGCTTTGATTTCAAGATACACTTCCGACCGGCCGAGAAGAATATCAAGGCGGACACCCTCTCCCGTGCGTCTGACATCACCGGGGAGGAGCCGGTGTCACAGCACATCATAAGTCCTGAACGGCTGATTCATGTGGCTCCTGTGGATCTCCGGAACGTTCCTCCGGGCAGAACCTACGTGCGTCCCGCGCTCAGGAGGAGGATTCTGGGTTGGGGGCATAGCTCTCTTCTGGCCGGCCACCCTGGCGTACGGAAATCCTACGTCCTCATCTCGCGTCACTACTGGTGGCCAACCCTGCTCCAAGACGTCAAGGACTTCGTTCTTTCCTGCACCACATGTGCCCAAAACAAGGTCCCTCGCCATAGGCCCGCTGGTCTCTTAGTCCCTCTGCCAGTTCCAGAGTCTCCATGGACACACATAGGCATGGACTTTATCACGGACCTTCCTCCTTCTTCGGGAAACTCGGTCATCTGGGTGGTCACTGACCGATTTTCTAAAATGTCCCACTTTGTGCCGCTTCCTGGTCTCCCTTCTGCTCCCCAATTGGCAGGATACTTCTTCCATCACATCTTTCGTCTGCATGGTCTACCATCCCACATCGTCTCCGACCGAGGCGTCCAATTTGTCTCTAAATTCTGGCGTGCCCTGTGTTCCCGGTTGCAAATCAAGCTAGATTTCTCTTCTGCATATCATCCCCAGACAAATGGGCAGGTGGAGAGGGTAAACCGGATCTTGGAGGAGCATCTACGGCACTTCGTGTCCGGACGACAGGACAACTGGTCCGAATTGCTGTCTTGGGCCGAGTTCTCATATAATCATCGGGACTCCGACTCAACTGGCCGTTCTCCTTTCCTGGTGGTCTATGGCCGTCACCCGCGCCCTCCCCTCCCCCTGGCTTCCACCTCCGAGGTTCCCGCCGTGGACAACCAGGTTCAGGATATCAGGATCATTTGGCGAGAGACCCGACAAGCCTTACTCCAGGCTTCAGCCCGTATGAAGACCCAGGCTGACAAGAGGAGAAGACCTTCCCCAACGTTCCTCCCAGGGGATAAAGTGTGGCTCTCTTCTAAATACATACGCCTCAAAATCCCAGCTATAAATTGGGTCCGTGGTTTCTGGGACCCTTCAGAATTCTGCGACAACTGAACCGGTGTCCTATAAACTCTGCCTGCCTCCATCTCTCGGGTCCCTAACGCTTTTCATGTCTCTCTCCTAAAGCCTCTGGTCCTGAACTGGTTCTCCCAGAGGAGCGCTGCTCCGTCTCCTGTGCTAGAATCCCCTGATGTATTTGAAGTGAAGGACATCTTAGACATGAAGATCGTCAGGGGTAAGCGATTTTTTCTTGTAGATTGGAGGGGCTTCGGCCCCGAAGAGAGGTCCTGGGAACCGGAGTCCAATATCCTAAACCCAGACCTTATCCGTAAGTTCCTTCAGCCTAAAAAGAGGGGGAGACCTAAGGGGGGGTACTGTCGCGGTACCCTCCGCTCCTCTGCCCGCGGGCCGCGGGCGCACCCGTGGCCGCCCCCCCGGGCGCCCACCAGGGTCGGGTGCCGCCGCTGGCCGGGGGTCCGCGCCTGCCGGGGACTCACCTGACCTCGCTCCTTTGCTGTCCGCACCCTCTGCGGCCGAGGCGCGCGTGCCCGTGTCCTAAGGCGCGCGCGCGCTCGTTCTCGAGGATTTAAAGGGCCAGCGCCCCGATAATTGGCTAATTGCCAGGCGCTTCCCCTACTTAAGGTCACGTCCCACAATCACCCCTTGCTGGATCTATGTTGCCTCGTGCCTTAGCTAAAGCATTTCCTCAGTGTATTCTTGCCCTACCGTGTACCAGACCTCTCGCTACGTTTCTCGACTCCGAACCTCTGCCGCCTGCCTTGACCTTCCTGCCTGTCTACGACCACGAACCATTG
Source organism: Phyllomedusa bahiana (assembly GCA_025379985.1). NCBI lineage: Eukaryota > Metazoa > Chordata > Amphibia > Anura > Hylidae > Phyllomedusa > Phyllomedusa bahiana. The sequence goes on along the minus strand of JAODAL010010673.1, from coordinate 48,213 downwards.
CCGCCTGCTCTGACCTTCTGCCTGCACCTCGGACGCCATCGCAAGCAAGTCACGTCAGGGGGGACGACCTGGTAGCCTCACGCCGCAGCAAGTCCATCCCGCTTTGCGGCGGGCTCTGGTGAAAACCGGGGGCTACTTAGATTCCGTTCCCTGGCGTGGCTTAGCTATCATCGCTTGCGGTGGTGCAGAGGGTCCACCACCCAGCCATTACAGGTACCAATGAAAATGTTAACTCATCCCACAAAAAACAAGCCCATACACAACTTTTTACACAGAAAAGTAAAAAAGTTATGGCTCTCAGACTATGGCAATGCAAAAATGTATTTTCTTTTCTTGATAAAAGTGTTTTTATTGTGTAGAAACAGTAAAACATAAAAAAATACAAATTGGGTATTTCTGTAATCGTAATAACCTGCTGAGTAAAGCTAGCTTGTCATTTGTATCGCATGGTGACCGCTGTAAAAAATCAAAAACCAGGATTACTGTATTTTGTTAATTCTGCCTCCCAAAAACCTTGATTAAAAGCGATCAAAGTGTCGTATGAGCTCTATAATCATACCAATAAAAACGTCAACTCATCCAGCAAAATACAAGCTCTTAATTAGCTCCATGTACAGAAAAATAAAAAAGTTATGGCTGTCAGACTATGCTAATATTCCTTAAGGGATGTAGTTTCCAATGTGAGGTCTGTTTAGGGGTGTTTATTAAGTTTAAGCACCTTAGGGTGTCTGCAGACCTGTAATGGTACCTAAAATATAGCCTAATAAAAATAAATAAACACTACCAGTATTACTGTATTTTTTTAATTCCGCCTCCCAAAAACCTTGATAGAAAGAGATCAAAAACCCCTTAATGACCGCCCACCAACTTTTGATGTTGGCTGGTGCAGACTGTGTGCTGCCCTGATCGCTGCCTATGTCAAAATGACACTGATTATAATGTTGTCACATCAAGGGAACCCAGCCTAAATGGAACCCAGCCCACTGTCCCTGCCTACTTGACGTGCTGCCCTGGGCGGCAGTCCCTGCGCTGCTAGAGTGCTGACATCAGACAGTCCGGGTCGATAACAGGTCAGTAATGTCAAGCCAATAATCAGGAGGCGAGAGAGAAGTCAGACAACGAGCCAGGGGTCAAAAACACGGATGGGAGCGAGGTACAGAATCAGCGCACAAGACAGGGTCAGGAAACAAGCAGAGGTCTGGTACACTGATAAGCAAGCAAACAAACAAAGCACAGGTAGCTAAGGCAGTCAGGTGTAGCACTCACCCTGCAGGGAGTTTAAATATGGTTCCCGGATAACGCTCCTGTAGCTGATTGGAGCGGCCTTCGGGTCTCCCATTGGCTGGTGCAACATGCCCCCTGTTCAGAGTGGCTGGGCCTCTGTCACTTACACAGCTTCCAACACAATGAGTATCAGGGTAGGGTTGCAATTCAGCTGCTGCAGACTGTTGCTCCCTGCAGGCTGAGCGCCGCCTAGCCCTGACAAATGTATTAGCATATATGAATATTCTAATACATTACTTAGTGTAAAAATGTAAAACAGTTATGCCTTCATGGGGATGTAAAATAAAAAGTAAAAAACATAAAAACGTGTAGAAAAATAAATAAAATAAATAATAAAATAAAACTAAATATTTAATAAAAAATAATTGTGCATACAATACAGACATAAAAAACATACACATATTAGGTATCCACATGACTGCAATAACCTGTAGAATTAATCTAACAAGTTAAGTTAAGTGTGAAATGTGAATGGTGTAAAAAAAAAAAAAAAGTTGAAAAAAAATTCTGCAATAATTTATAAGTGAAATTAAAATATTCCCCCAAAAACTACAACTTGTCTCAAATAAAACGAGGCCTCACACAACTGCGTCATTGAAAAAATAAAAAAGGTACAACTGTTCAAACGCAAGGAGGCAAAAAGTAAAAAAATGTGCTGGGCATTAAGTACTTTTCAGGTGTTTGGCTTAAGGTGTTAAAGGGGCTTTCTCACTACAAAGATCATATCTGTAATGATGGGGACATTATAAATAAGCACTTTTGCAATTGGTTTGTATTATCTAAATCATTTAGAATAGCAGATATTGGACAATTTGTGTGTTCTACACCTAAAACTGCAGTCTGGGGTTGGGTCACATCCCATTTACTGTGATTGGCTGCCTGATATTTAGTTCAAGCCCCTGGATGGGACATGCTCCCCGTGTGGGATACGCCCCCTGTGCTGTAATTGGCTGTCCTGTGCTCTCTGTGCTTAATCCCCCTGAGCTGTGTGAAATTGAAAGTGAAACTAAAGTCTGCTCTGCTCAGGGACAGCTCTGATGTGAAGGATCTTGGCAATGCTAGATTCACTCACCCCACCCATATAACACATATAATATACTCTGCTCCCCCAATCCATATAATGTGATGATGTCACCAGTCTTCATAGAGGGCAGACACGCCTACTGAGGAGAGACCTACCCCTGGATTTGAAGCTGTAAGACAGAGAGAAGCAGCTCATGTCTGTGAAAGCCTGTACTGAGAAAACCCCTTTTAGTCCAAAACAGGCTTAGACCTTAAAAGGTTAAAGCTAATCGATATGGTGAAAAAACACCTTTACCTTTTTCACGCATTCCTTGGTGGATTCACTGTTACTCTGGTCTTCCAACAGGGGGATCCTCTGGTACAATAAAAAATTAATAGTAAACTACTTGGGTGGTTTATTATATTGTTCTTTTGTCCATACTGACTTCTGGTGCAGTAACACATTAGGGGAGGTTTACTACTCCCAAAAATTTAGAGAGTAACCTATGCCTTGATAAATTTGGCACATTATTATTATTATCATTTATTTTGGAGTGCCCTTGATTCCAGGGCGCTGTACATTTCAGGCGGGTACATAAATAACATTGGTCAAACAATTACGAAGTGACAATAAGTGACTAACAACTGATACAGAGGGAGAGAGGGCCCTGCCCGCGAAGGCTTACAATCTACAGTCCTTATCTAACTATGAATTGGCATGATTTAAACCTACAAAATACCACAAAATTTTGTTTCAATTTCAACTGTCACATCTTTTTGAATTAGAAAAGTCATAAATTAAATGTGACAATATTTAGTTGAGGCATGAACACAATGTTAATATGATATAAGTAAGTCATGCATACCATAGAATAAGTATTGAAAGCAGGGTGCTTTCTTCACAAAATTTTGGTGTGCCGGTATATACCTTTACTACTGAACACAATGTTAAATCTGCCCAATTCTTTCAGATATTCTAATGTTTGCCTAGTCTTGTCCCTGAAGAATTGAAGATTGAATTTTCAGCCCCTTTCTAATTAGAAATTCTTGAATGTTGAGATCAGTAGTCAGTCATAAGAGCTAACTGTAAGACACATCAGGACCTCTTTTGTACCTTTGCACTTCTTTGTATTTTGCTCCCTGACTTAAAGGGGTTTTGCCAAGAGGGCTGTTCCCTACCTCACAGGCTGCCGCTGGTCCCCTGGGTCTTGAGATCGGGGGCGTTCTCTGCTTGAGTAGTTTAAAAAAATCCGCCCTCCAGACGGCACTTAGTGACGTCATCGCGCTGCGAGTCGTGTGCGCGCTCCTGCCGCCTGCCAGGGAGGCAGGGAGCAGGACAAAGATCCAGAATATACAGAAAAGTAGAAGACCAAGTAAGGGATCGTGGCAAAGACCTAGAATATACAGAAACGTAGAAGACCAGGATTAAGGGATCGGGGCAAAGACCTAGAATATGCAGAAGCGTAGAAGACAAGCAGTAAGGAATCGGAGCAAAGAACTCGAACATAGAAAAGCGTAGACATGGAGTAAGGGAAACATCCTGCTCCTGCCGTGTTTCACTGTACAATGTGAGTGAGGATGGCAGGACAATCTGAAGAACAGCTAGCACATCCCCCCACTCAGTCAAAGCACAGTCCCTGAAGATTTTGTGCGAACGGGAAGGAGGGGGGAAGTGAGTAGCAGACACACTGTGCTGACCAGGAGAGGAGCTACTGCGCCTGTCAGAGCGTGCACGCTCCCGAGGGGGCTTCAGAGGAAGAGATAAGAACCACGCAAGCGCGGCCAGACAGGCAGGAGGCTTAGAACAGGTCGGCTCCAATGACAACCAGCTGACACAGTGATAAGGTAACTAAGGCTACAGCTGTGGCACCTTACACTTTTTTTAATGACATGCAATTAGGAAAGTGCCAAACTTATGATTTCTAAGCATCCCACGTCGACATTGCATGGTGGCGAAACCCCTTTAACTTGGGCATTTTGAAATTGCTGATGTTCAAGCTAAGGCTGGAATCACTTATGCCATTTTTGTAAAAAAAATAGAAATGCCATTTTCTATGTAAAATACAAAAGTGGATATAAAATACAGCTGAATTGCTAGTCTTTCCTTTAGGCTCTATTCACAAAGTGTTGTTGAAGCATATTTTGATGCAAAAAAGTGTATTTTACACATCAAAATAGATGCACAGTTCACACTGTGCATTCTTCCCAGTGCAGCTTACAAATCATATCGCATAAACAACATAAATGCCAGTGACTTGTTTGTTTTGGCATGGGAAATGTGACAGGAATAAGGACGTAGATTAGGCGCATTGGATCTTTGATCTTTTCTTGTTTTTGGAACTAGTCAATAAAACCCTGCCTCGGAAATGGAATGTGTGATTTCATCCTAAGGATACATTCACACATGACAAGTAAAATTTACTAGTCAGATTCTGAAGATGAAAACTACGGTGAACCACGCGGTTTTCAGTGGGCATTTGACATGTTATTGTATGTGGATTTGGGTTGTTTTTTTACTAGTGGTTTACAGTCAGAAATTAGTCCTTTTAATTTCATTGCGGTTTTCGACATGGATCCGCGTTATAACCCACATACAAAAGTTTTGGGCACGCATTAGATGGGGTTTTTAGCCATCCCCATTGACATCAATGGTAAATTTCCACGTATTTTAACCCCTTCAGGACCTTGTGTTTTTTTTTTATTGACACGTTCGCTTTTCCCTCCTCGCCTTCCCAGAGCCATGACTTTTTTATTTTTCCACCTACATAGACATATGGGGGCTTTTATTTTATGGGATGTACTTTCTAATGATGTTATTCACTGTACTATAGAATATACTGTGAAACCGCAAAAAAATTCCAAGTGGGTCAAATTGTGAAAAAAAAACTTCCGCCATGTTTGCGGGTGTTTTGCTTTTACGGCATTCAATCTTCGGTAAATATAATGTGATATTTGTATTCTACAGATTGATACGCATCCGGCAATCTCAAATATGTAGGGTTTCCGTTATGTTTTGGTACCGTAAAAAAATTCAAAACATTTTCTATTTTTGAAATATGCACCACTGCGCCATTTTGTGTGACCAATAACTTTTTTTTACTAACACCTACGGACGTCAGTGAGGGTGCATTTTTTGCGGGCTGAAGTATACATTTTATTGCTAGCAGTTTGGAATGCATGCGACTTTTTTGATCACTTTTATTCCAATTTTTAAGTGATGTGAAATGAGCAAAAAACATTATTTTGGCGTTTGGAATTTCTTTCTTCTATGGTGTTCAGTGTACGGGATAAATTATGTTTTATTTTTATAGATCGGACTTTTTCGGACGTGGCAATACCAAATATGTGTAACTTTTATATTATTTTTTTTTTTTATTTGTGAAATGGGGAAAGGGGGGTGATTTGAACTTTTAATACTTTTTTTTGTACTTTAAAACTTTATTTTTTTTTACTTTAACATTGAGTCCCCCTATGGTGCTTGACCACTAGGAGGCACGATCATTAATGCAGTCTAATGCATTGCATAGACAATGCATTAGACTGTACCAAGATGGTGGTTTCCCCACTTCCTGCCTGGGGCCGGAAGTGGGGCAAAAGAGGACACAGCAGCAGTGGGAGCCTTCACAAGGCTCCCCGGTGCCGTGTCCAGGCATCGGATCCCTGCAGTTATGCTGCGGGGATGCTGATCGCCGTGAAGAACGGTGCGCGGCACCGTTCTTCATTCATTTAGACGGCAAGGCCATCTTTTCCGCGGCATCTAAAGGGTTAAACAGCACGGGCGGGCGGCCCTGCCCGCCTGCTCTATAACTGCTGGGTGTTATTTGCGATTAGCAGCTAACACCCGGATGCTTTCTGGCGGGATCGCTCTGCGATCTCCCTGAATAGTCCCTTAGCGACCCTGGGACGTACTCATACATCCAGGGTCCTTTAGGGGTTAAGCATAGAATATGACCAAAGAATGAACATGTTCTAAGTAGGGATAAGCGATTATAATCGACAAAGTTGAAATTGGCACGATTTTTAGGTTGATCGGAAATTTCCGATCACGCAATATTTTAGGTGAGAATCTACACATAATCTATTACTATCGCGCCATTTTCGGCGCTTCCTGTCATTTTGGCGGCCAGCAAATCAGCTTAGAGCATAGAGCAGGATGAACTGGGTGTGCGACGTCATGACTGTGATGTGTATGGTTGTCATTGGCTGGAAAAATCACATGACCTCGTTTTGCACAGAACAGCGTTTCCTGTTCATCATCAGTGTTTCAGTGTCTCTCACTAGAGCAGGAAGTGTGCGAGGTCTCTCTCAATAGAGCTCAGCTCAGCTCAAAGACACAGTTCTCTTTATTCATACAGACAACTATGCTTTTAGCTGTGAACATTAGAATTATAGGTAGATTAGAGAATTTCAGCTTTAGTTAGTTAGACAGAGACTTTTAAAGAAGCATCTAGCGCTGTACAGCCACGAGGGCAGGGTGCGGGCAAACATAGACAGACAGGCAGGCTTTTGAAAGGAGTGTATATTGTGCAGCCCAGACTCTGCTTTGAACCTGCATTGAAATGGCTTTTTCTTACCAGTTTTTGCCCAGCACACCTCGCACCTGGGGGGAAATAGTACCTTTTTTGTTTTGTGCAGCCCAGTTTTGTTCAAAGAGCCACCTTGTACTTATATTGGATACAGAAATTGTTCTAGTAACTGCAGGTGTATGTCATTGGTGCAAAACCCACCTTTCTTATCCGTATAATTTTTAAATAGCTGTTTTTCATTTGGCGCAGCCCAGTTTTGTTCAGAGAGCCACCTTTTTACTTATATTAAGGATACAGACATTTTTAGTAACTGCAGGTGTATTTCATTGGGCAAAACCCACTTTTATTATCCGTATACTTTAAATAGCTGTTTTTCATTTTGGCGCACCCCAGTTTTGTTCAAAGAGCCCCCTTGTACTTATATTGGGATACAGAATTTTCTAGTACTGCTGTTGTATTTCATTGGGAAAAACCCCACCTTTTTCATCCGTATAAATTTTAAATACCTGTTTTTCCCTTTGGCGCAGCCCAGTTTTGTTCAAAGAGCCACCTTGTACTTATATAAGGATACAGAACTTTTCTAGTAACTGCAGGTGTATTTCATTGGTGCAAAACCCACCTTTTCTTATCCGTATAACTTTTAAATAGCTGTTTTTCACTTTGGCGCAGCCCAGTTTTGTTCAAAGAGCCACCTTGTACTTATATTAGGATACAGACATTTTCAAGTAACTGCAAGTGTATTTCATTGGGGCAAAACCACCTTTTATTATCCGTATAACTTTAAATAGCTGTTTTTCACTTTGGCGCAGCCCAGTTTTGTTCAGAGACCCACCTTGTACTATATTAGGATACAGACATTTTTAGTAACTGCAGGTGTATTTCAATTGGAGCAAAACCCACCTTTTATTATCCGTATAACTGTTAAATAGCTGTATTTCACTTTGGTGTGGCCCAGTTTTGTTCAAAGAGCCACCTTGTACTTAAATTTGAATACAGAAATTTTGTAGTAACTGCTGTTGTATTTCATTGGTGCAAAACCCACCTTTTATTATCCGTATAACTTTTAAATAGCTGTATTTCACTTTGGTGCGGCCCAGTTTTGTTCAAAGAGCCACCTTGTACTTAAATTTGAATACAGAAATTTTGTAGTAACTGTTGGTGTATTTCATTGGTGCAAAAACCACCTTTTTTTATCCGTATAACTTTTAAATAGCTGTATTGCCCGTGGTGCGGGCCTATTTTTTTTCAAATAGCCACGTTGTACGACAATTTTGATAGACAACCTTTTCTAGTAACTGTTCTCGTTTGTCATTGCTGCAAAAAACGCAATTTCTTTTGAACATTTTTATTGCGCTCCGTGAATCTCAGTTTGGCGCAGATAGTAAAAAAAACTATAAATTCCTAGTCCTACTGGGCAGTTGTAAATCCCTGGGACTGAAGGAAGAACACTGTTGATTTTGTCTTACGGTTCTTCCACGAGACCGCATTTCACAGGTATTCGCTAGAAACCCAATTCTGTTTCTAATCCTAGTTGGCTGTAGGAAATTAGAGGGGTTTAAGAATAGCTGTGATTTGCCATCTTTTAATAAGAGGCTGTCAAAAACTCTTCCATGCCTTCTTACATTTTTATCTTTCTGAACATGGAGCGAAATGCAGGTGGTAAGCGAGCAAAGAGGGGTGTAGGGCATGGAGGTAGGGTAGAGAGAATGTGCTCCTTCCAGTGCTGGCGACAACACGCAAGCCAGCGGATTGTCGGTTGCAGGATCATCAGGCCGGTCATCGCTGGTTCAGGGCCCTGTGAATCTAAGTAACGAACAGTATCGCCAATCTGTTCTTCAGTGGTTAATGCAACCTGCATCCAGCAGTCTTACTTCCTCTTCCTCCCAGTCACGGCCACAAATGTCGTCATCATCATCGTCAGCATCCGTCCCAAAATTTAAGCAAAGGCAGGCCCAAAGTCAACTCGTGTACCCACCACTGTGGATAATCCATTTTCTGAAGACCTCTTTGATCACAAAATGCGGTTAGGGTCAGAAGGCATTTCCAAAGATCAAGAGGCCAAAGAGGATGATTTTGTCTGCTTAGTTTGGAGCCGGAAGTGATAACATGCTACAGGCACTATAAGATAACAAAGAACTGATTAAGAGATATAAAACTTGTAAAAGATTCGGTTGAAAAAGGTCCGTTTAGGGACCAAAAACGTAATTCTTTAATCTAACTGTTTATAAAATGGATATAAATTGATCCTGCTTTTATGAAGCCGGAAAATCATGTTACTCAATAAAGTTTTGTTATAAAGAAAAAAATAAATTTTTGGTTGGCGCCCTTATTTTATAAGGTTGAAATTTTTTTGGTCGCCCCCCTTTCTTCCTGTAGAGGCTGAAGACGTCTTTTTAAAAAAAAGCCTGAATGTCGGCATTGTAGGCTTTTGGCCTTGGAAATGTTGCCCTTGTGGTAATTAAAACTGTCTTGAAAGCTCAACCACAGGTCAGGGCTTGGAGGCTCTTCGCAACGAGACGAGCGCTGGTGGGTGAAAAAACCTTGGCCAGGCAAGGTGGTTGTAACGGTCGAATTGTGGCTGCCCTTAAGATCGATAGGTGGGCAATCCTTTTTCCTGGCCCGTCAGAACTCGTCATCCGAAATTTTTAAAGTGCTACCCGGGTTGGACTGCTGTGGGAAGGCTCGAGGGGGTTGAGTCCACTTCCGCCCTTCGCCCCTGCTTGTCCCCCCTGGGGTGGTTGCAGCTTACTGGCCTCCCATCAACCGTTCATTGTTTTCGGGCAACATGATGGAAATTCCCCCCCAGTCTCCCGCGATTGGCGCAGCGCATGCCATTACGAGTACGAAGTGCACTGGCCTGAAAAGCAGCGGTGCGGCCTCGGGGGTGTTGACCACCGAGAGTGGGGGGGAGGAAAAGAGCTCTGCACCATCTTGCCATTTGAAGACCACCAAAATGGCATGGGACAATGCCCTTTCACATAAACCATTGTGGTGATTCAGTTCTAGAACGACGTTGGACATTAAAACCCAAAGGCCCACCAGCGACGGAGGAGGAGAGGGGACACAATGCAAGACACGAGCCTTTCTCTGCACGGCCAAAGGCCCGACATTTTCAAAATTTTATGGGTCTTCTTAGCAGGGTTGGGGCCCCAGGGCTATTGCAAGGCAGGCCTCGTTTCCCGGCTGCATCTCTAGGCAAAAAGGGGCTGTTTTTTGAACTTGCCGAGGAAGCGGAGGGGAGGAGGATAAAGTTTTCCCTGGACACCGACGTTACTTTTTTGGGTCCTTCCCCTTGGAAAAGGGGTTGGGCACGTTTTTGAGGCGGAGGGGGAAGTTTGGAAGATATTTGCTGGGCCCCCCTCGACCCAGAGGTGGGAAATAAAGGCTCCATCCTCAAAAAGTACTTGGATCTCCTTTCCCCTCCAACTGACCCTGCTTAAAGCACAAACTGAAAAACATTACGGGGTCCACCCCCCTCGCCCCCCGGGAAAAACAAAACCAGCACATTTTTTTCCCCACCCACCCAAAAGGGAAAAGCAGGAATTTTGAAAAAGTGAGACAACGGAGCATCGTTGCGTCGTTTATTTCTTCAAAGTCACGGTGGAACAACGTCAGCAACGTGACACGTAGAGTCCCAGTAGCTGCGGCAGCACCCAAATTGTGGTAGAACCCAAAATGGTGACCTCTGGCAATCTTTATTTATCACCTCACCAACGCAGTAATGCGGGGCACAAATACGACACAAGGGGCCTTTAAGATCAGGGGCACGACTACCCGCCCTCTAAAAACCCGATGTTTTTGATATGTTCCGGACCCAATCGACTTCTGGGAACCCAAAAGGAAATGGCCCACTGTCGCCACGGTGTTGTCCGCCCCACACCAGGTAATATTGAGCGACCTTCAGCACAGCGGAGGATCTTACAGAAAAAAACATCCGGCTTTCCTTGATAATTGGGGATCGTTTGACTTTCACACGATGAACAGGCGTGGATCTCTGAGTGTTTCCCCCAATCCGGGGTCCCGGGGGTCGACTTCAAAATCCCTTCAAACAAAATGGTCCTCTTGAAAAAAAAATTTTTAAATGAAAATTTTCTTACTGCAATTTTTTTTTTCTCAGTTTCCGAAAAGGGCATTTTTGCTGGTTTTTCGGTTGAAGACATAAAAACACCAATTGACAAGGTTTTATGAAAAAAACTATTCCATTTAAATTTCCATCTTTTAAATTTTTTCCTTTTAATTTGGGTTTTGGAGCATGGGCTGTGAATACAGCTTAAGAAGTCTTGGAACGAAATGTGGGTTCTAAGTGGATTCTCCCTCACAATTTTTTCAGTGGCTGGAAAATCATTTTTTATAATTTTTTGGGGCAGCTGCTGGAAATGGAGCTTTACAAAAGGGCCTATTTTAAAAAAATGTGGTTTCTAACAAATTTTTTCTTCACAAATTTTTAAGAGTGGCCAAAAAGGGGATGTTTTTAATTTTTTTGGGGCATGTTGCTGTACATACACAGTCCTATTTTAAAAAATGTGGTTTTTAACAGACAATTGTTCTTCACAATTGTCAAAATTGGGGCCAAAGGGTCTGTTAGAATTTTTTGGGGGCATGTGCTTACAACAGCAAATACCGCCATTGTAAAAAAAAAAGTGGTTTCTAACAGAATTTTTTCTTCACAATTTTCAAGAGTGGCAAAAGGTCATGTTTTAAAATTTTTGGGGGAGTTGCTGTGACATACAGCTAATTTCAGGGCCTATTGTAAAAAAATGTGGATTTTAACGACATTTGTTCTTCACAATTGTCAACAGTGGCTGAAGGTCCTGTTTTGAATTTATGGGCATGGTGGTCAAAAACAGGGAAAAGGGAAAACAAGTTATTTACCATTTTGCAAAATGATTGTTTTTTGAAAAATTTTTAAAATACAGCAAACCCTGTATGAACAACCCCTTTAATACAATTAAAAAAAAGAAAAAAAGAGGTGGGAATCCTCCTAATTTTTAAAAATTGGTTTTCCCCCCCCGCACCACTTAAGTCTGGCCCCGCAGCTGAAACCCCGTGTTTAACAGATGACGACGGCACAATGGCCTTTAAATGTTAGGGGCAATCAGGGGAGCTTAAATTTTTCTAAAAAAAGTTTTGAAAAAGGTGATTTCTGTGAATAAGTATGTCAAAAAGGCTCCCAACACTGAAAAGGTTTGGGGAAAAAAAGGAAAAACCCAATTTAAATTAAATTTCCGAATCACTCTCAAACCAGGAAGGCAAATGTTTCTCAAAAAGAAGTGTTTTTGGGGGATTAGACATTTTATTACTTTGGGGTGCAAAAAGAAAATTTAAAACCCTATACACGTTAAAAAATACCTTTTAAAAACAGGGGAATGGTATATTTATGTTACACACTTGAAAAAAAGCAAAATGATAAATGTAAAACTATAAATAAAAAACCCCAAAAAAAATTCTGTAAACAAATGTCAGTTACCAAAAAATATACTAAATGAAGTCACTGTACAAATAGCATAGTGCCACTTTGTGATCTGTGGGTCAAACAGGTTTTAGGGGTCATGCTGTGGTACAGGACAGTATAGTCAATGTCCAGTTCAACTAAATGGTGGTTCAAAGACTCCTTTTTCCCAGTACTTTAAATCTGGGGGTCATGCAGGTTTGGGGCTCATGCTGTGGCCCGGGACAGGTATAGTCAATGTCCAGTTCAACTAAAATTGGTTCAAAGACTCCTTTTTCCGGCACTTTTTAATCTGTGGGTCAACGGGTTTAATGGTCATACTGCGATCCAGACAGTATAGTCAATGTCCATTCAACAAAATGGTGGGTTAAAGACTCCTTTTTTCCAAGCATTTTTTTAATCGGGGGGTAAGCGGTTTGGGGTCATCTGGGCCCAGGACAGGATAGTCAATGTCCGTTAAACTTAAATGGTGGTTGAAAGACTCCTTTTTCGGCATTTTTTAATCTGTGGGTCAGACAGGTTTAAGGTCAAATGCGGTTTCCGGGAAGGGGATAGTCAATTCCATTTCATAAAATTGTTCAAAACTCCTTGGCCTTTTTAATTTGTGGGTCATGCAGGTTTAAGGGTTATGCTGTGGTACAAGACAGGGATAGTGAATAGTCTGTGACTTTTTTTCTGTGACTCTTGTTGCCTAAGATGTAGCACGTTTCCAGTTTACTGTTGTGGATGTTAATTCCAGCTTTCCCAGCGCTGTTTGGGGGGTAAGAATGAAGGTGTTGTTCCTCTCCCATAGACTTAATGGTCATCAGCGATAATCTGTTATCAACTATCGGATATCTTCATGATAATTGCCGATATTGACTATCGAATCGATAACGATAGTTGACACAATCGCTCATCACTAGTTCTAAGTTTGCCCATGATCACTGGAAATATGCGTTGTATGAACTAAAACATGTATTTTCTTTTGAGGTTAATGGCAATGGTTTACTTTCGGTATTAGACAAATCCATGTGGATTCCGACCTGAAATACTTATCGTGTGGACAGATCTTTAGGGTTATTTAAAAATTGTATATTCAGCCAGCATTTTGCTTACGCAGTTTTAAGGCAAAACCAGGAATGATCCTAAACACAGTATGATGGAAAGTTTTCTGCTTCTTCTTTTCTTTGTATTCATTCTTGATTTGTCTTAACATAGTACTCAAATGTGTGAATTGGGTTTTTATCTAGTATTCACAGAATTGTGCTTTAGATGCTTTGTGGGATTCATTCTGGACAGTTACCTGGACATTAAGGGTAGTTGTCTCAACAAAAAGGCTAAGTTAGGCCTCCACTACTTTGTTAGATCTCCACTACATTGTTAGGCTTCCACTACACCTCTCCCAAAAACAGACTGTGTTTTATAGTGCTGCTATACAGTAGTCTACTAAGATTGTCATTTTTCCCATAGGTCCCTGTCCTCCTGCTGAGGCTCCCAATCTAAAATCCAGATTAACCAAGCAGCATGTTTTTTTGGTGTGTGGTAGAAACTAAAGTACCCAGAGGAAACCCACACAAACACAACATACAAACTCCTTGCAGATAGTGTCCTTGGTGGGATATGACCCCAGCGCTACAAGGCATCACTGCTAATCACTGAGCCACTGTGCTGACTATTCAAATAGCCTAAAATCATGTAAAATACTGATGCGTTGTCAAAACAGCTCAATAATAGCATTAATATTATATTTTGTTTCTTAATGTTCAAACTTTTATATCAAATCGAGAAGAAGCAATTTTTTTTATTAAAAATCAGAGCCTTAAACAAAATCGAAAGTTCTGCACACTAAGCACATCTCTAGTGTGTCGCTTTTTCTACTGTAAGATTTTGCTTACTAGATTATGGCCGGGTATCAAATTTTCCATTTTTATTTATATACTGCCCTAAGCCATTATTAAACAACACTATATCATCCATTGAGGAGTCGTATTATGCACCTGCAATGCTATTCCTCACATCTGCTTGTACTGAACAAAGTCAACCTAGGCAGAGCACAGCACATGAATTTAGCACCAGGACTATGTTTATGCCTTGAGTAAAGCAGCTGGTTTCCCGTAGATAACAGATTGCAGTCTACTACTTCAAGGTGCTGCTCATGAATACTGCATGAGAAGGTTTCTTTATCTGACGAAGCTCATTTATACTACGAAAACAATACAGGGATATTTCAGTGCCAACATTCAAATTAAGATTCAAAACTTTACTACATTAATATTAATTGGAGCCGAACACTATAAAAAACATAAAATCAGCTGCACTCCTTTTTTTTTTATCCTAAGGCGACATGTCTCATACTGTTACATTTGTGAGTGGCAGGTTATAGAAGATTGTTGTGTAGCTTGAATAGTTCCCTGTTTGGTTTAACACTAGTATGACCGAACTTTTGAAAAAAAATTAGGGTACAAACATCCCAAACCAACTTTTTTCTCTCAACCATAACAGTATCCCTAAATTTGGATTTGTTTTTTTTTTTTTTTTTGGTTTTCAGGTGTTAACTCACTGTTCAGCGATGCTTCCAGTGCCATGTCTGATGTAACTTTCAGCTACTACCGTATGACAAAAGGGGTTACCGCTATGCTAAAGTAACCAGGTGACATTGGAGGGGACATTGGATGTTGCATCTGAAGTGATGCCACAGTGGGGGTGTTGCAGAGAGGTAAGTTAACACCTATAACCCCCTTGAACACCTAGCCATAATGCCAAATTTGGGTTAAGGGCGAATTTTTGGTGATTTCTGCCAAAATTCAATTTGGGCTGACCTGCATTGAATAGCTTAGATTCTGGTTGAATTTCATATTAACCTAAACCCAAAGCACAAAACTAGAAGATTGGTTCTGATGCTTGACATTATTGAAATTAGTGTGCATCAACATTCACAGAGGCCAAGATTTCATAAAAAAAAAAATAATAATTTATTGCTAATCCAGTAAAAGGAATCAACAGTTCAAATGTCATTATGAATCATTGTCACAGGTGCCACCGCGACCCCCTCCCCAGGTCGCGGGTGCATCCATGCCCCACAGGCGAGCAGCGGCGCGACCCGCTTGTCGGGCCACGGGTGCACTTACTTCAATGCCCCGTACTTACCCAGCTGCGCTCCTGTCTGTGCCTCTGCTTCTCGGCGCACGTGTCCCCGCCTCCTAGGGCGCACGCGCCCCAATACTGTTAAACTTAAAGGGCCAGCGCACCAGTGACTTCCTAGTACCAGTCGCTGCCCCTTTTTAAGCCTGCCCCTTCCTGGTCCCATGCCGGATCTTTAGTGCCATTATTGCCTTTAGAGAAAGCGTTCCTTGACATCATTACCGTGTACCATACCTTTCTGCCTCTGTCCCTCAACCACGAACCTCTGCCGCCTGTCCTGACCTTACCGCCAGTCCCTGACTACAACTTCACCTTACGATTCTGTACCACGCTCAACCTCGGTTGCCACCGCAAGCAAGTCACATCAAGGGTAGTGCCCCGGGGTAGACCCCGCCGCGCAAGTCCACCCCGTTTGCGCAGGCTCTGGTAAAACCCTTCTACTTAGATTCCCCCCTGGCATGCAATCCACGCTTGTGGTGGTCCAGTGGATCCACTACCGCTGTCCGTGACAATCACAAAAAATAAATTTGTTTGTTACTATAATTGTTACTATGTAGTTTCCCCATACATCCCATTTCCACAGTAGCCATGTCTGACCTGATGTGATTATTCAATACACCTCTAATCTCTATTCCTGGTTCCTGCAGTCTTTCCACACTTTCGGAACAGTCACTTGGTGGACCTTGTGCTTTTCTTGGCACCTTTGTAGTTCCAGTAAATGGTAGCCAATGTGCCATGACATCATTGTGATTAAGGTATAGTTTTCAGGTGTTCTTAGTTATGGAGTCATTGCATAAATCACAAATCTACGTTTATGCCGTTTATAATTTGTGCACAGGAAGATTCCTTCAGCTTTTACTTTTTACTATCTACATCTAAATCTAACTGACTCCAGCAAGCAAATAACTAAAAATTGGAGCAAATATAACATTAGCCCCTGTTGTTCACACCTACATAATAAATACACTTTTAAACGTTTTCCCCATTGTCTGTTCTTTGTTTTTGTCAGCTGAATGTCAAGAAAAAGCAGAACAAACTCTGCAAATTAACTCTGATCTATTGCAATGTCCTGAAGTGTGTACTTAGCATCTGCCATGTTTGTTCTGCCATTCAGTCCTCACTTAACTATCACATTCATAATGTCTGTCACCCATTCCAGTATTTGCTGTCTCTTCTAAACGTCTTAGCTGACAGACATTTCATTATAAACCAGGAATCATATACACTTGAGATGCTCACTTCTCTTTTCTATCTTCATTAAACAATTTTTTTTCCCCTCCCCTCTTCCCCAATTATTTTTATTTATAAAATTTTACTCATTTTTCCTTTGTTTTATTTTTTTTAACCAATGGTTTCTGGTACATTTACAGTCTTTAGATATGGGTTCAAATGCTGATTTATAATATTTTGTGATTTTTTTTTTAAACTGCTTATGGACCACCTTTTGTTTCTTTTCTTTTTTATACATTTTCCCTTTAAAGGGGGGTTTTTCCCCTCTGCTATTTTACAGAACCTGCTCTTTACAGCCAGCTTCATTTTTCCACTTACTGGTCAGGCTGTGAGCGGTTTTACAGCAGTGATCACCATATCAGCTCTGTTATGCCCCGTTAGAGGGGAAATTTGGGAAAGAATGGTTTTTAAAAAGTAAAGGGAGAGGGGTATGGAGCTCTAGGGGTTAAAATTTTCATAAAAACAAACTTTTGTGTTTCATAAGACTATGTCATACCCCGGGCCCCTATTGCCAGAACAAAGAGAGGTGGTTGGTAACTAAGGGGAAGTTTGTGCACACAAGCAGAAGATAACAACTGGTTTGGCTCTAAAAGGAAGCAAAACAAGAACAAAAAAGAATTTGGTAAAAGTCATTATTTTCCTTTGCCTACATGTTTAAAGCTTATCATTGTGGTGAAATACCCCCTTTTTTAATCCACCTTAACCCTTACTGGGATAACATAAGATTGTCCCAAAAAAGGTTTTTTAGTGATTCACGTCAATCCCCCTATATAGCCCCGCTATAAAGCCGCCAACACTCAAAGGTTACAGTGCGGGGTGGCCGGCGCCATCCCCAAAACGTTTTTAAAACCCAAAATGGCCGCAACTCTAAAACAATGAGAAACAGGGGGCCCCTTCTATTTTAAGACACCCTTTTTAAGGCTTCCATTACCGTCATGTTTTTTGTTTATCTTCCCCTAGTGGTGAAGCACCCAGGGGGGTTTTTTTTTTTTTTTTTTTTTAAAAAAAAAAAATTTTTACCCCAAAAAAAATAAAAAAAAAAAAAAAAAAAAATCTTAAACCCCCCAAATTTTGGGTTTCAACCCTTTTTTTAAATTAAAATGAAAGGGGTAACTTTTTAACACTTTACCATGTTTCAGAGATTGTTTCCTCTGACACATTTGCTTAAGTTAAAAAAATTTTGGGCCATAGAATCCTTATTTGTTTTTGAATAATATCAAAATTTGGAAAAATTTGCATTTTCAAAGCCCAAAAATTTTCTGCGTGCAAACAGATAAAAAATTCACCAAAAAATGGGTTTATAACTAGCATCTCCCAATATGTCCATTTAAAGATTGACATCATTTTTTTAAATGTTTTTTTTTTTCACATTCAAAAAGGAAATGTCATTGAAATACAAAGTGGACAAAATAGAAACAGCGGAAGCCACAGGAGCAGGTCGTTGCTGGTGGGTGGCCAGGCACTGCTGCATAAATGGCGGGGGGTGGCTGATTTGCGGGGTTTGTTTGTGCGATCTGCTTGGTTTGGGCTCCCGCCAGGATGGGGGGGTTAGGTCAGCGAGCTGGGGCAGGGGCCCACCTTTGGGGGGACCCAAAAGGGCCGATTTTACTGTCACGGGAAACGGTAGTGGATCCTCTGGAAAACCGCAAGCAAATAGCGTAAGCCATCCCCAGGGTGGAATTTAAGTGGGTTTCCGGGTTTTTCCCACCAGGGCCCCCACAAAGGGGATGAATTTTGCAGGTTTGGGAGTTCCCCAGGTCGTTTCCCCACTGACGGACTTGCTTGGGGAGGAGGGGGTACGGGGTACAAAAAATGTAAAAGGCGGGCTCATAGTCGGGACGGGCCCGGGAAGGGTCGGGACAGGCGTAAAAAGGTTTGGTTTGGGGAGGACAAGCGGGAAAGGTGAGGGCAGGCGGCAAGATGCTTTGTAAAGGGGAACGGAGGGAAAATTTGGTAGGGAAACACGTAACCCGAACAAGATTTTTCAAAACGTTTTTCTCAGTAGGGCAAAAGGGCAACAAAAGGGATCCGGCAGGGAAACCCCGGGAAGGGGAAAGGCTTAAATGGGGGAAATGCCCGGGGTTTTGGGGGCGGTCCAAAAAAAATTTAACACTGGGGTGCGCGTGCCCCCCTAGGGAGGGGGGCCGCTCCCTTCCGGGGGACAGAGACTACAGCAGGACTTGGCGGGGAAAGTGAACTTTTGGAACTGGGCGGGGGGACGAACGCGCCCGCGCCTGACATGGGGAAACTGGCGCCGTTTTTGGGAGCGGGGCCAGATGCGCCTGCGCCCCGGGGGAGGGGGGAGGGGGGGTGGGGGGGGGGGGGGTGGGGGGCGGGGAAACCGTGACAATAAATTTTTGGGATTACTTTGGAAATAAAAAAAGAATGGCATAGAGCAAAGTAACAAAATGCACACTTCCGCACACATAAAAAAAGGGGTAAAAAAATGAAAATAAACACAAGTGTAAAAAAAAACCAACAGAAGAAAGGGAAATCAAAGGGGTGAAAGGGCACCCCCCCTGTTTAACATATCCAAAAAAAAGAAGTAACGGGCGGGAGTGTTTAAACCAAAACAGACAAAAAAAGGGGGTGAAGAAGGGGGGGGAGAGGAGGGGGAAAGGTAGGGGGAGGAAAGGGAAAGGGAAAATACACCCAAACAATATTTCATTTCCCGGGCCCCCTGCCCGGGGTCGACGAAAAACCCCAAAGCAGGAAACTCTCCCCTTCGGGGTTTCCCCAATCAAGGAGACTAAACCTCAAAGGGTTTACACGCCCAAAACCCGCTAATTAAAATTTCCCCAAAATTTTTTTTTTTTTTTTTTTTTTAACCCCTTTAAGGGGGTTTTGGGAAATTTAGTAGCAGTTTTTCACATTTTCTAGGAAATGTGCAACGTTGATATTTTTTTAAAAATCAGTTCAGTTCTGATGTGGCTTTGAGGGTCCTGTATGTTAAAATTCCCCCCGAAAATTTAAACCCCCATCAAAGAAACTAAAACCCCTTAAAGTATTAAAAACCCAGCATTTGGGAAAATTTTAAAAAACCCATTAGGTTTTTTCACGGGAATTAAAAGTAAATTTGCGGGGTGAAATTTAAAAAATTTCACTTTTTTTTCAGTTTTTAAAATTTTTTTCCATTATTTACGGGAACACGATAGATGTAACCGGGGAAAAAGCAGCTTAAAATAGATTCACGAAATTCGCTGTTTTCAGAGATATCCCATATGGGGCCCCTTTTTTTGCGCTTTTTGGCTCAACCCCAAGTTTCAAGTGGGTGGGCACCAACCAATTTTGGGGGGTTTTTTTTTTCAATACGATTTTATTTAACACTATTTAAGGTTTGCGGACACCCTAGTTTCTAAAATTTAAAACAAACACCCCAAAAAAGATCCCAAAAGGGAAAAACAACCCCCCTTAAAAAAATATATCCAGGGGGGGCAGTGGAAAATAAAACCCCCCACGGGTTGGTTTCACAAATTTTTTTATAGTTAGGCTATGAAAATCCAAAATTATTTTTTTCCAACAATCTGCAATTTTAGCTTAAAATGTTTTCATTTTTAAAAAGGAATCCTGGAAAAAAAGCACCCAAAGTTTGTTACGTTTAATTTTCTTCTAAGTTCGTCAATACTCATTTTTGTGGGTGTAAAGTGCTGTTTGGGCACGTGGGCAGGTTTACGGGGAAAAGGGGGGCGCTATTTGGCTTTTGGAAGCAGATTTTGGTGGGTGGCCATTTTTGCATTTGCAAAGCCCCTAAAGTACCAAACAGGTGAAACCTTCCAGAAGTTGCCCCTTTTTTTGGATTTCAACACTTGTTCCATAGTTTTTTGCTTTTTAGGCATTGGGCCATAAAAAATTTAAAGGGGAAAACAATTCCTGCCATTGTTTTTTGGATTCGTTTTTTTTTAATCTGTGTACGGTACCATGTATGGGCTTTTTTTTTTGCGGGATGAGTTGACGTTTTTATTGATATCATTTTTGGAGGGACAGGACTTTTGTATCGCTTTTAAATCCATTTTTGGAGGGCAGGGTGAAGAAAATACTGCAATACTAGTAGTGTTTTTTATTTTTATTTTTTACAGCGCTCACCGTGCAGTATACATGACAAGTTAGTTTAACTGCCTGTGTCGAGACGATAACAGCGATACCCAATTTATATAGTTTTTTTATGTTGAAGCCCTTTAAAAACCAAAAAATTATATTGTGTAAAATAATATATATGCATCACTATATTCTGACAGCCATAACTTTTTTATTTTTCCATACACAGAGCTGTGTAAGGGCTTTTTTTGCAGGATCAACTGACCTTTTAATTGGCACCACTTTTGCATTTATATTAGTTATTTATTGCTTTTTATTCAATTTTATGTGCTGTGGGATGAACTATTTTGTGATTGCTTTTTTTTTATTTTACGGCGTTCACTGTGTGGGTTAAATAACATGACACATTTATAGGGAAGGTCATTAGAGATGCGGCGATACCAAATATGTGTACTTTTTATTTTTTATCTGTTTTCGGAAAATTGGCGCTTGTAAAGGGGAAATGGACAGTGTACGTGATTTTATTTTTCGTGTCTGTGTTTTACTATTTTTCTTTTTTTTTACTTTTTCATATTTTTGTACTTTTCCCCATAAGGGAATTGTATCAGTGATCTGAAGATCACTCATACAATAGAGAACAATACAAAGCAGAACTGCTCTATACTGGTCTCTATTGCAACTGTCAGTCACCATGCCCAGCAATGCCCACAGGACATGGCCGGGCCTGGTGACATCAGAGACAGTCCGGAAGGCATTGTATACCTGCTGCACCGACTGAGACACAGAAGCAGCTCGTTCCTTCTGTGTCTCACTTAACTATTTCGATCGCTATATCATGATAGCTAAGGGGTTAACCGTCACCACCACCACCCCCGGAGTGATCTCTGGTCGGGGCCCGCTGCTGCAGGATGTCAACTGTAATATACAGCTGACATACCACAGCGATCGTGCAAACTATTTTTTAAAGTTTGCGCGATCCCCAGGACGTATGCATACATCCAAAGTTGTTAAAAGGTTAAAGTGTAAAAAAAAAAATAAATATTAAAGGTTCAAATCACCCCCCTTTTGCTATTGTTAAATAAAGAAATAATTAAAAAATTACACATATTTGGTATTGTCACGTCCCAAAAAAGTCCAATCTACTAAAATATAATTAAATTTATCCCGTATGCTGAATATCGTAGAAGAAAAAAAAAATCTAAATACCAAAATTGCGTTTTTTTGGTCACTTCATGTCCCCTAAAAATTGGAATAAATTTCAGCAAAAAAATTGCATGTATTCCAAACTGGTAGCAATAAAAATACACATTAGCCCACAAAGTGCACCATCAATCAGGTTATTGGTTGCAGAAAATGGGCTGCCGCGCAAATTTCAAAAGTAGTAAGTGTTTGGAATTTTTTTACGGTACCAAAACATAAAGAAAACCATACATGTTTGGTATTGCCGGATGCGTATAAACCTGCAGAATACAGATTACTCATAATTTTTACCGGAGATTTAATACCGTAAAAGAAAAACACACGCAGACATGGAGCAAGTACTTTTCTTTTCACATTTTGCTCCACTTAGAATTTTTTTGCGTTTTCCCAGAATATTCTGTAGTACAATGAATGACACAATTAGAAAGTAAATCTTGTCCCACAAAATAAAAGCCCTCATATGTCAATGTAGATGAAAAAATTAAAAAGTTATGGCTCCAGGAAGGCAGAGAGGGAAAAAACAACGTGAAAAAAAGGCCTCGGCATTAAGGCGCTAGAGGGGTTTGCCCATCTAGCTGTTTCACAGAGCCTTCTCTTCACAGCCAGCTTCAGGCTCCCAGTTCCTTTTCAGGCTCTACAGCATTGATTCCCAGTATGAGGCAATATAAGCTAAATAAGAGAAATTCCACAGATGCAGCTTACTGATGAACAATTGCTTAGTGAAAAACTGCAGATTGCATAATAATCAGTTCATACCAGTATACAGGAAATCCATTGCTCAAGTGCAAAACTACTGATAAACAACTACTTACCCATACTATCCATGGTCGGGAGGGGAAGGGGTAATTGCAAGTATTAAAATTTCAAATAAATAAGGATTCTATAGGGTGGAAGTCATAAAATTATGTGTGGTACACCATGCTGGCTTACAACCAACTGATAACACCCTTAGGCTGTGACTCCACCGCACAGAAAAAACATCTGCTTTTTCAGTGTTTTTCGTTTTTTCTTTACAATGCTGTGCATGTCTGCAAAAAACACTTCAAAAAAATATGCCAAAATACGGACTTTTTTCCAGCTGCTTTTGACAGGCAGTGGATAGAAAACTCAGTTTTATGAATGTTTTTAGTATTTGGTTTTCTGGTCATTTTTTGTCCATTGCGTGTAGACATATCTTACTATTTGATTGAGTGGATTGCCCAGCATATTTCAAGTTTCCAGAACAAAATACTAACACCATTATTACAGGGCAAAACTACATATGGGAGAAATATCAAACATGAGCTATTAGTTGATATTTTTGCCAAAATACGCAAGCTCACAACCCACATCAAGGGTCCTCATTGTCATGTGAGTTCCTACACTGACTTCACTAGCAATTCAAAAAAGAAAATCACAGAAAAATTAAAATCACTGACACAAGACCATACTCACAGGTCAATGGCTGAACTATAGATTAAACCTAGTAGGAGTGAATATTAGCCCCACATGGAGGAAATTTCACAGATGCAGCTCATTGATGAGCAATTTCACAGAAGACAATGAGGAACCTTGACACTGGGTTGTGAGTAGTAATGAGCGATCGTGTCAAATATCGTTATCGAGTAGATAGTCGATATCGACAATTATCATGACAGTAGTTGATAGTCGATAACAGATTATCGCCGATGACCATTAAAGTCTATAGGAAAGGAACAACACCTTCATTCTTACACCCAAACGGGGGTGGGGGAAGCTGGAATTAACATCCACAACAGTAAACTGGATAGTGGCTACATCTTAGGCAAGACAATTAGGAAAAACAAGAGTCACAGAAAAAAAGTCACAGACTATTCACTATTCCCTGTCTCCTGTAACCACAGCATGAACCTTAAACCTGCAATGACCCACAAATTAAAAGTGCCAGAAGACAGTTGTCTTTGAACCATCGTTTTAGTTGAACTGGACATTGACGATCCCTGTCCTGGAACGCAGCATGACCCTTAAACCTTTCTGACCCACAGATTAAAAAGTGACGGTAAAAGGAGTCTTTCAACCATCATTTTAGTTGAACAGGACATTGACTATGCCTGTCCTGGTCCGCAGTATGACCCACAAACCTGCATGACCCACAAATTAAAAAGTGCCTGAAAAAAGAGTCTTTCAACCACCATTTTAGTTTCACTGGACATAGACTATCCCTGTCCTGGGCCACAGCATGAGCCCCAACCCTGCATGATCCACAGATTAAAAAAAGCCAGAAAAAGGAGTCTTTCAACCACCATTTTAAGTTTGAACTGGACCCTTTACTATACCGTCCTGGGCCCCCAGCATGAGCCCAAACCCGGATGAGCCCCAGATTTAAAAAGTCCGGAAGAAGGAGTCTTTTTAACCACCATTTTAGTTTTAATGGACATAGACTAAATGTCCTGGGTAACCTAAAATCTGTTCAAGTTTTCCTGTACCTTCCTTGTAAAAATTCAGAGGAATATTTGTATCAGCTATTTTGTACATGCAAGTTTTTTTTGTAGATTAATTCTAGAAAAACACATTTTTTAAAATAGGATGGGAAACCCACCACAACTTTGTTTCTCTTTTTTTTAATTGTATTAAATGGGTTGTCCCACAGGGATTGCTAGCTAAGTTAAAGATCTTGCAAAAAAAAGTCATTTTGCAATATGTGTCCATTAACAGTGTCCTACCTATTCCTGTTTTGACAGCACACCCTCCCCTTGAGCCACTCTTTTGGACAATTGCGAAGAACAAATGTCTGGGTTAAGAAACCACAGTTTTTTACAATAGGAAACCCGTAGTTTTAGCTGCATTTCACAGCAACATGCCCCCAAAAATCAAGGACATGAAACCTTTGAGCCACTTTTGACAATTGTTTAAGAACAAATTGACTGTTAGGAAAAACCACATTTTTTTTTAAATAGGACCTGTAGATATTGCTGCATTTCAAAGCAGCATGACCCAAAAAATTATAAAAATGACTTCTCAGCCACTGTTAAAAATTTTACGGGAGAAATGCCACGTTGAAGCCACATTTCTGGTCCAAAGGACCATGATTATTGCTGTATCTCACAGCAACATGACCCCAAAAAATTATAAATATGACTTCTCAGCCACTATAAAAAATTGTGAGGGAGAAATGCCACTTAGAAGCCACATTTCTGTTCCAAAGGACCATGATTATAGCTGTATCTCACAGCAACATGACCCCAAAACCATTGACAATGCGAAAAATTCTAAAGATAAAGTGAGTAAATGGAATATGGTTTTGTCATTAAACCTTGGTGTCTTTTACAGTCTCCTCACAGCAAAACCAGCAAAATGATCTTTTGGGAATTGAGAATAAAAATTGCAGTAGAGAAATGATCATTTTAAAAAACATTTTTCAAGAGGGCCATTTCTGTTTGAAGAGGAATGTGAAGTAGACAGGCAACTAATCAGTGACCTCGGCAATTGAGGCCACAACATCATCAGAGATCTATGCCTGATTCATCTTGATGAAAGTCAAACGATCCACATTATGCGGATGCGTTTGTCTGTAATGACTCCTCCAGCTGTGCTGAAGGTCCGCTCAGATATGATGCTGGCTGCTGGGCAGGACAACACCTCTATAGCGTGGCGAGCGAGCTCGGTCCATTCATCCATTTTGGATACCCAGAAGTCAATTGGGTCCGGAACACATCCAAAAACATTGGTGTTGAGACGCAGATAGTCGTGCACCATGATCTTAAGCTGGTCTCTGTGTGTTGTATGTGTGCCCTGCATTACATGCGTTGGTGAGGTGGTAAATAAAGATTGTCAGAGGTCACCCATTAGGCTTCTGCCACCTTGCCTGCTGCTGTCACTGCCGCTACGGCTACTTGGCACTCTACTGCTGTCACGTCGCTGACGTTGTTCCACCGTGACATTTGAAGGACGTGAAGCAGACGCAACAGATGTCTCCAGTTGCTCAATCAGCAAGGTCTCCATTTCCTGCATTTTACTCTCTATTTGGGTGGGTGGGTGGAAGGAAAGTGCTGAGTTTTGTTTTGTATCGGGGATCCAGGAGGGTGGCCACCCAGTAACTGTTGTTCATTTTGATGGCCTTAATGCGAGGATCATGTTGGAGGAAATGGAGCATCCAAGCACTCATGTGAGAGATGGAGCCTTGATTTCCCAAGCCTCTTGGTCGAGGGGCACTATCAAACTAATCTTCCTCATCTTCCTCCTCTGCCTGAGATCCGTGTAACATCAGTGTCCAGGAATATCTTATCCTCATCCTCCTCCACTTCCTTCAACACAGCCCTGACTTGCCTTGGATGCTGTACCCTGAGAGCTGAGGTGCCGCCTTGAACTAGCCCTGGACTCCGAACCACTGCCTAATGAAGACCGATAAAGTTGTGAAACTGTCGGGCCTTGTGGATTCGACGGAGAGAAAGGCTCTGTGTCCGCATCTGTGTCCATCTCCCCCTCCTTCACTGGTGGGACTTGCTGTTTCAGAGTGTCCAACTATTGTTCCAGAACTAAGATCACCACAATGCTCATGCTGACAAGGGCATTGTCCACACTGACCATTTTGGTGGCTTCTTCAAAACTGGCAAGGATGGTGCAGAGCTCTTTCACCTGCCTCCACTCTCGGTGGCTCAATACCCCGGGGTCCGCACCACTGCTTGTCAGGCCATGTGTCACTTCGTACTGCATAATGGCATTGCACTGCTGCCACAATTGCTGGAGCATGTGGAGAGTGGAATTCCAGCGTGTTTCCACATCAACAGTGAGACAGTTAACGGGGAGGCCGAAGCAGGTTGTGAACAGCCAAAGTGTGAGCTCAGATCTCGAGCCTTCCTCAGCAGGCAGTCCAGACCCGGGTAGCGCTTTAGAAATTTCTGGTCGACGAGGTTGATGACGTGTGCCAGGCAAGGGATGTGCTCCAGCCTACCGATCTTAAGGGTGGTCAGGAGATTTCAACCGTTATCGCACACCACCTTGCCTGGCACAAGGTTCTGGTCAGCCAGCCAGCGCTCGGTCTCGTTGTGAAGAGCCATCCACAGCTCCTGACCTGTGTGTGGACGGTCTCCAAGACAGATTAATTTCAACACGGCGTGTTTTCTATGGGCACGTGGTGCTACCAGTGGACCTTGGGAAAAGAACCTGCACCATCCCTGTGGTTTTGAAGAGCAAGCGCCAGAGAGCCACCATCACCACCAGAGACATCCACCCAGCGAGCTGTCACAGAGATATAGCGGCCTTGGCCGTGCTTACTAGTCCATGTATCAGTGGTCAGATGGACTTTGCCTGACACAGATGCAGACAACGTGCTTGAGATTTTAGATGACACGTGGCTGGCCAGGGCAGGGAAGGCTTTTCTGGAATTGGGGGCAGACAAGGGCCATGATGTGGTGGAACCCATCTATGTCCACCAGATGGAAAGGCAACATTTCCAAGGCCAAATGCCTGGCAATGCCGAAATTCAGGATTTTGGCTTTGGGATGGCTTGGGTTTAAGTGTTTCTTCTGCTCCAAAACCTGGTAGACAGAAGGCTGGCTGCTAGACTGGCCGCTGTATGGCTTGCAGGTCAAACTGGTGGAAGGCGATGGGGTAGGATGGGTCTCTGGCGGTGGTGGTAGTTGTCGGGCGACAGTGGAGGCTGAAATGGAGGCTGATCCTTGATCATGACGCTGAGAGACATGTGCAGCTGAGGAACACTTGGTCTTGGAAGTGGCGGAGGAGGAGGAGGCGGAGACAGAGGGTGTGACAGTGGATGGAAGCCGTGGATCGGTTTAGCCTTTTTCGCCAAGTGTTCCCTCCATTTCAACTCATGCATTCGCTGCATGTGCCTAGACATGTTGGTGGTGGTTTAACCACTAAGATTCTTCCCTCTACTGATGCGTTTATGGCAAAGGCGGCATATGACATCGCTGGGTGAATCAGAGGCTTGATTGAAAATGGCCCAGGCTTGAGAGGTCCTGTACCTTTTCGACGGCGATAAGTGAGGAGCGGTGTTTCCGCTGATCATGGCTGCCGGAATAATCTCACCCTTTTTGAGGCGGGACCCGTTCTGACACTACCCCATTGTCTTCCTCTTCGTCCAGTGATGAAGCGCTCGCAAAAAAATTCTGCTGAAAAGACCACGTTGGATCCGCAATGTCGTCGTCATCATCATCATCATCATCATCATCTACACAGGTGACTTCCTCGTCCTGACATTCTACATCCTGGAGCTGCGGGCTACAAGCAACAGGCACTGCAAGGTCTTGCCGACCGCCCGGGATTTTTGCCGATTGACCGTCTTCCTTTTTCTCCTCTGATGGCACCAGCGATTGGGCATCAGAGCAGACAAAATCATCCTCTTTGGCCTCTTGATCTTTTGAAATGACTTCTGACCCCAACCACATTTTGTCATTAAAAGAGGTTTTTCAAAAAAATGGGATTATCCACAGTGGTGGGTACATGAGTTAAACATTTGGGCTGCCTTCGCTTCATGTTTGGAGGATGTTTGACGAACATTTGTGGAAATTTGACTGGGAGGACGAGGAGGTAGACTGCTGGATGCAGGTTGACATTAACCACTGAAAAAAACAGATTGGGCGGACGCTGTTTCGTTACTGAGATTCACACCGCACCGACCCATCAATGAACAGCCTGACGGTCCTGCAAACCGACGATCCGCTGGCTTGCATGTTGTCGCCACCCAATAAAAAGGGAAAGCACCTTCTCCCCTACCTCTACCTCTGTGTCCTAAAACCCCTCTTTGCTCGCTTAACACCTGCAGTTCTTTCCCATATTCAGAAAGATAAAAAATTTTAAAGGTAGGGAAAAGAGTTTTTTGTACAGTCTCTTATTGAAAAGACGGCAAAACATAGCTATTCTTAAACCCCTCTAATTTCCAACAGCCAACTAGGATTAGAAATAGAATTGTTTCTATCAAATTATCTATGAAATGCGGTCTGGTGGAAAGAAACGTAAGACAAAATCAACAAGTGTTCTTCCTTCCAGTCCCTGAGATTCACAACTGTCAGTAAGGGGAACAAAAGCAATTTGATAGTTTTCAACCAAACTAATATCCCAAATGCATGATTAGTCCCAAAACTGAAACACACTGAGTGAAATAGAAGTATTAAAAAATTTAAATGGATTAAATATGGCGGCCTTCGCACCAACTGAAAAACAGGCGGCAATTTACTATTCCAAAATATGTATAACACAAAAATGCGTACAAATTTAAAGCTGTTTGCGCCAAACAGACGCATGGACTGCAATAAAGAGTATTAAAAATATATTATGATTAATATGGCAGCCTTTCGCACCACTGACTACAGCATAATTTAACTATTAAATATGATAAAACCCACCAATTTGCGTACAACAGAACTCTTTGCAACCAAACAGAGGGGCACGGACTTCAATAACTATTTTAAAGTAATGAGTTATGCTGGTTTTTGGGAACACTGACAAGCAGTGATTGCAATAGAACTGAAAATACAGGGACAATTTCAACTGCTATCAGAGGTCTGATGGCCAAAAAAGTGGTAGAAAACAATGCTTTTTCAATTGAAGATCACAGAGCACACTGAGCTGCAAAATATCTTCCTTTCAAATGCCTCTTCTCCTCTTCTGTACAGTGCTGTGACTTTTTGACATACTGGTGTGAACTGGTGTTTTGCCAAGTTTTATCAATACAGGTTCTGGATACAGCTTTAAAGAAGGCCAATCAATCAGGATACAACACAATTTTATTTAACATAGGAATTAATCAATCAATTCTGATCAAATGATAACATATGAGTAATAGAACATACTGGTTACAGGAAATAGTGTGACATTGGGTACAGTGAGTACAGTTTTGCTAAATATGTATTTACAAAGGTTAAATACTTACAACACTTCACCTGTTCTTAAATCTTCAGCCATGAGAAGCTTAATGACAAAAACAGGGAGCTTCAGGGACCTCAACACCAACGTGAGCATCCTCAACACTGGGTACAAGAGCTTCTGAAGTCACCAAAGCTTCTCTGGTTCTTATATGTCTTAAACAAAAAAACTGGCAGACACAACCTACATATTGTGTCAGCTTTGAGCACAGAGGTCTTTTGTATTACCTTATCCTGTACAATGGAGGGGCCAGCTCCCTGAGTCTAAGATAAGCCATACAAAATCACTCCTAAACCAGACGATGGGTCCCATTAGAATCGTAAATTATGCCAACTGAAGTCTGTAGGCTTGAGAAATAAACAGAGGTATGCAAGCCTGTATAATTGTAGCTTGAGATTCAAAATGGAAATTATAATTAGCTTAATATACAAGAAATGGAGATTAAGACATCAAATAGTCACAAATTTCACTAGCACTACAACTGGTTGTTATCCAATATGCATTTTTTTACTGGGCAATTACTCCCCTTGTGGATTGGTGTGTGAGCGATTGCTCATCTATAAACTGTACCTGTGCAATTTCTCCCATGTAGCACTGGGGCTTATATTGCCTTTTACTAGGAATAGTTTTTTCTCCAGCCATGGAGCTGTGAGCATGGCCTTGTGTCTGTGTTTTTAAGTAAATAATGTCCATGTGATTTTGTACAGCAGTGATTTGGCGTATCAGCTTTTCTATTTCAGGCTGTTCCTGTTAGAGGGACATTGGTGATGGAGGGGTTTTAACTGCAGGGAACAAAGCTACAGAGGATTAAAGTTTGTCATAAAGAAAGATAAGACAAGGTCCTTTGTTGCTGATAAGACACGGCAAGGAGTGATGTCACCAACCCAGCCACTGCTGCTAGAGCAGAAAGAGGTGATCGGGGACTAGGGAAGTTTGTGTAAACAAGCAGGAGTTAACAAACTGCTATAACTTTGAAAAGAAGCAGATTCAAAACAGTAATGTATTTCGTAAAGCTCTTTATTTTTGCCTACTTGTAAATACATTTTTTAGCCAATTATTACCAAATACGTTGCTGTTCTGATTTTGCTTCATTTTAGAGTTTATGTTCCTAAGGCTATGTTCACACGGCTTATTTCAGAACGTATTTACATTGGATTGCCGATCGTAAATACGTTTTTGAAATCAGGGTTTAAAATCAGTTGCAAATAAGTGCCACTAAGTGTGGCACGTATTTGTAACTGATTTTTCCCCACGGATTCACCATCTCCAAAACATTGAAGGTTGTGAAACCGGGCCGTAAAAAATTGACATGCACATTGTTTTTTCCGTCCGGATTGCCGTCGTCAATCCGCGGCGGCAATCCGGACGGAAATACACGTCGTGTGAACGACGAGCCGTATTTTCTATTGAAATCAATAGAAAATAGGCTGTGACTTGTTTCTGACTGATTTGCCGATGGATTGACGATCGTCAATCCGTCGGCAAATACGCGGCAAAATAAGCCGTGTGAATGAGGCCTAATAGTCCAAAATACACTGGACTTGAATTAGTTAAATAGTTTACTTGAAAACTTTTCTGGCCCTCAAGAAGTGCTGGTGACTTTTTGACATCTAGAGCATTTTAAGCTTCTAGTGCAGGTTTATATATTGATTTGCTGACAAATACAAACACATAAAAATGACATTTGAAATGAAGAGTACCCCCAATTTATCATTATTCTTACACATTTTTATTGCATTCAGTATAGCTATTATTGAACCTTACCAGCTAATGGCCAACAAGTTTTCTTACAGATCCCAAAGCAAAAAGGCCACATACGGATGTGAGAATGTTTTAGTTTTGTGACTGTGAAGGAGTGTGATAAAACAAAGTTTAATACTAAAATAAGACAACCTGTCTCTTCTACTCGTTTCAAATCATATAGATAACAATAAATGACAGCATATAGGCATGAAACAGTTGGCAAAAGACCATGGAGTTATTTTAAACATCAATTCTCCTCAATATACCTCGTAGATTTCTTACTCACAGTACCATCCAGGCTGTAGGGGGTCATTGTCCAAAAGAATGGTCCATATTTCTAAATTATATCCTAATATTTCTCTCCCAAAGGCCAAACACCATATATATATAATGCTATGGTGATGAAGGGTACAGTATGACCATTACTATAAGAGCATCAAAAATGTTCTCTGGTCCTACCTATACAGCAGGGATACTGCCCCGAAAATGGCGACCCCACCCTAGATACTATCCCTACACTAATGTTAACTGATCCATACCCAAATGTTGAAAGTACAATTTTAACCAGGTTACTTTTCAGTGATGATATTTTCAAAGGTTAAAATTGGGTATCCTGTTCTTGTCTGTGATTTTTTAAAACAAATTTCAGTAACATATAGATGAACTGATGAAAGGTGTTTTTATAGTAACTGATGTAACTTATGGTACGAAAAAATCCTTAAAGGGGTTGTCTCACTACAAGGATTACTTTATATGTTAACAAGTCACTTTGCAATATGTGTCCATTAACAGTGTCCTACCTATTCCTAGATATCCCCTCTTGTATTGGCTGCATCAGCTTCTCAGGTCGCTATAGCTACAGACCTATTCAATCTCTCCTGTTAGGCTGCCAACGCTGGTCACCATAGCTACAGACCTGGCTTCTACTGACCTGGCTTCTAGAAGCCAGTAAACACACACCTGAATTCAAAATGAAACCAAGAAAACAGGACTGAGGTAAGATGAATCAATGAGACAACCCCTTTAATATCTTGTTCCATCTATAACTTTAATGTATGTCTCTAAGTGATTTGTTAGTGTTATCTGAATACAATTTCTCTGATTAATTTAATATAATTGTTTATCTGATTGCAAGGAATTGGTTAGTGTCTACTGGCTAAGACCAATCCAATTAATATGGAAGGAGTATTGCTCTATTGTTTAAAAACTACACCCTCAATCACTGTACATCCACTGCATCTCAAAACACTTTCTTATACATTATGTGACGCTAAAACTCGTACAGCCATCATCTTGAACAGTCTCAGGAGCTTGCGTCTGGTGTGGGGGTGATGTCATCACGCCGCTTACGGCAAGATGCAAGATCCTGGCGTCTCTTATAAACGTGGAAGTGGCCATCCCACCCAGCTCTGTTACTACTCCAGTAAGAACCGACCCCGATCAGCTGTTGTAAGCAGAGTTTTAAATATACTATATAAAAAGACATATGCATGTTTTTCTCACTATCTGACATGAAGTTAGTATATATAAACCTTACCTGTTTTAGGTCAATTAGGATGACCAAAATTATTTATATTTGCCAAATGCCAGAATAATTTTTAAGGCATTTTTATTACTTCCTGCAAAGTCAAAATTTTACATACATTTCATTAGTATTTGGTAGCATTGCCCTTAAATTGTATTACTTGGGTCAAACGTTTTGGATATCCTTCCACAAGCTTCTCACAATAGTTGGTAGGAATTTTGGCCCATTCCTCTTGACAGAATTGCTGTAACTGAGCCATGTTTGTAGGTCGCCTTGCTCACACCTCCATTTTGAACTTTGCCCATACATTTTCAATAAGATTGAGATCAGGGCTTTGTGATGGTCACCCCAAAAAATTGACTTGGTTGTCCGTTAGCCAATTTGTTACCAGTTTTGGGCCATTGTCCATTTGGAAGTCCCATTTCTGCCTAAACTTTAACTTCACAGCTGATTGCCACATAATCTTCTTTCTTCATGATGCCATCTATTTTGTGAAGTGCATCAGTCCCTTATGCAGCTAAACAACCCCACAACATGATGCTGCCACCCCTATGTTTCACAGATGGGATGGTGTTCTTAGGCTTTCAAGCGTCCTTCTTTTTCCTCCAAACATAACGATGGTCATTATGGCCAAAAAGCTCCATTTTAGTTTCCTCAGACCACAGGAAATGTCTTCTAAAATGTAGGTCTTTGTTCCTGTGTGCTTTTGCAAACATTAATCTGGGTTTTATATGTTTCTTTTGGAGTAATGGCTTATTCCTGGCAGAGTGACCTTTAATCCCATGTTGATACAGTACTTGTTTCACCATGGATGATGACACAAACTTACCAGCTTCCACCAGAGTCTTCACAAGGTATTTTGCTTTCGTTCTTGGATTGATATGTACATGTCAGACCAAAGCACGTTCATCTCTGAGATGCAGAACCCATCTCCTTCCTGAGCGATTTGATGGCTGGACATTCCAATCTTGTTTGTACTTGTGTATAATTGTTTGTACAGATGAAAGAGGCACCTTCAGGTATCTGGATTATAATACAGACTTGTGCAATTCCACGATTCTCTTCCTGATATATTGGTCAATTTCAGCAGTGTGTTTCTGGTGTACATTAAAATACATTCACAGTTGTGTCTGTAATTAACTTAGATGTTGCCAATAAACATATCAGAAGCTTCCAAGACATGGGATCATCATATCGGCTGTCCCAAATAGTTTAAAGGCATAGTTATCCTAGTGTATGTTAACTTTTGACTTTGCAGAAAGTAATAAAAATGCCTTAAAACCTCTTCTCTCTCTCTCTCTCCTCTCTCTCTCTCTCTCTCGCTCTCATTATTCTTACATTTGGCAAATATAAATAATTTTGGTAATCCTAGTTTACCTAAAATGGGTAAGATTTATTCTGATTTAATGTCAGATAGTGAGAAAAACATGCATATGTGTCTTTTTATGTAGTGTATGTAAACTTCTGGTTTCAAATGTGTTGGTTTGTGGGTTCTGGCTGAAGCAAGCATTGATATTGCTTTGCTGTTTGATCCCCACTTTTATTCCTTATATCATTTTATCATTTATTAAAATAAAATAGCATAATTTGTGATTTGTTTTGATTCCCAGGAAAATCAGAGCACATTAAGTTGGAAGAATCACAACATATAACACGCACAGATCAGCAAGGACGGATGCCAGGAGTCTTCGCTTAATTTTTTTTTCACAAGTTTATTATTCTCTCTGATCAAATAATGATCAAATCATCAAACAGACAGATGCACCATTACTATCAATTCAGGAAAACAGATAAAGCACAAACAGATGCAATAAAATGTCAAAGCATCATGTCTGCAGTGCAAGATATGCAAACCATACGTCTTACTTCTTGTACTTTAACATTAGCTTTGACACTATAAAGGGATTTTTTTGTCATATCAAGTCCTATATTTGACATCATGTCCAAATGAACTTGAAAATTATCTGATCACCGTGAAAAAGGTACACTTTATTTGTCATTAGGGTAGACTTTGAGGACACACATTTTATCTCCAAACATGCTAGGTCAACTGTGAACTAAGCTACAAGCTACAGCGACTGCAAGTGAGGTTTCACATAGTGAAGCGATGTTTGCCAGTATGTAGATACATGGAGAGTTAAACACAAGGTTATAGTAACAGTGATGCATTTCAAAATGATGTTTAATAAAAAAATACACAGTGGAGGTACAAGAACCTTAAGCTTTCGAAATGCAAAATGTAAGGCTGTTTTGTGGCTGTAATAATGTATTTCTATATGAGGAAACAAAAAGTAAATGGGAAGTTTTTAAACGAATAATACTTAAATTATACAGGAAAATCATGCCCTCTGGTAACAAAATGTCTGAAAATAATAAGAAACGTTATGGATAAATAGGGAAGTACAGACTATAATAAGACAAATATAAAAAGCATTTAAAACACGAAAGGCTGAAAAGGGACAGAAAAAGCATCCTAAGCTCAGCAAGATCTCAGTAGGAAATGTAAAAATACAATCAAATTAACAAAGTTTAAACAAGAGAAAACAAATTGCTAACAACATCAAAATAAATCCCAAAAAATCTAATAATATTGACCTTCTCCTGCATTAGGGTTCTGGTACTCACAGTCTCCTTACTCTAACAAGTCTGGTTCACATCTGCATTGGAGGTTCCTCTAAGAGCCTCCCTCATAGATTTAGTGAAAAATTTGAGAAAAAAATAGTGCCCCAAGCATTGCAAAATTTTTGTTTCAAATGATGGACACCATGACAAAAACCAAATGGAGTCAATTGGGTCTGTTGGGCGCTGTTGGTATCCTTCATGAAACAGATGTGGCACCATGATTACTTTTTTTTCTTATCCTATGATGAATCAGATAAAGAAATATCATCACTATACCCACCGTAATAAACTATGCAGGTGAGCTGTACAAATCAAATTATATTATTATCAAAACACAGGCACAAACTATAAAAATAAAAAAGATAAAAAATGTCAGTATAATAATACCGGGAGTGAACCTGAAAAAAGTAAACCACAAAAGCCATTTTCTTATATTTTACATAATGTAGAATGTGGTTGAACAGTGAGACAAAATTTCAAGTGTGGTATAATACAATCTCTGAATCAAAGCAATTTAATATCATACCCAGAAAAAGGAATACCTCATAGCACACATGTAAAGCAATGTGCAATGCACTGGCAGAAGTCACATATAAAGAGAACAGATAATGATATGGATGTAGCGGAGTTTAGTCTGACTGTGATATCATGGCTTCCAGTGTTATCTTTACTTAGATCACAAACAAAGCCATTGAAAAGTTGAGATAACATTCTGTACCACTATATCATGATGTTTTATTTGTTAATTTTTACATGTGTAAGTATTAATTATTCAAACTTCTTATGTGAAAAGTATGAATATGTGAAAGAAACTGCTAATGGAGGAGTTGTTGAAATCCATGGTGTAGTGGTACAACATCAGGAGTGTGTGTTGTGTCTTGCAGACTCACTTCAGAGTAAAGTAGCTCAGCACTGTAGAAGTGCTATTCATATGACAGGCTGTCACAGAAGTCACTAATGTCACAGATGAAATGTACCTCACAGATGTCACTGATATGCCTTACTTAATGCCCTCTGCTATCCCTAGCTGCTCTTGAAGATAACTGTGCTACTCAGAATAAATCTTGACAGCTCAGGCAGTATAGCAGACTTCTCCAAATCTGCAGTACCTCACAAACACAGTAGGCCCATACAGCACTCTGGACTGCAGCTCCTGATACTGTGCTAGTGGCATCTGTTCACACAGGCCAGGGACACAAAAAATGAAACAATACTTACTGGGGCTGATTTATCAAGGCATTTGCGCCCGAATTCTGGCTCAATTTCCACCAAAAATAATGTCTTACAAGCTTTTCGACACATTTACTAAGATTTTTAGACAGTTTCGGATGCTTCTGCACTTTGTCTGACAAAGGGGGCGTGGCCTCGTAAAAGGGGCGTGGCTTTGTCACAGTTTCTGGCGAAAAAAGTAAGCCAACTTAGACTAGACAGTTCTAACCTGCACCAGATTTATCAACACTATGATAAATGTGGCGCATTGTAAGACTATCTAGTCTAGCTTCAATTTGTCTAAGTTAGACACTATTGATAAATCTGCCCAATTGAGTATGGTTCAACAGAGAGATTCCCATGCTAGCCCCTGTTCCCTACCAAATAGCCTCATGATGCCTGAGGCGTTGCAGCAGTCATGATTCTTTGCATACCATCACCATTCAGAAGTGAAGACTCCTTGGCATAAGGAAAAAAAATAAAAAAAAAACCTTAGGTCAACAAACCAACTTCTCCAATCTTATTTGAAAGATAATATATTTTTCATGAAAATTGCCACATAAAATTTACTCTCATCGATACATATAGAAGATGCACTATGTAAGCTGTTTACAAGGCTAGGAGTTGTCCAAGGAAAAATTTTGTTTTTAGTTAAATCCAGCACAAAATCTTATACTTTGTTTGCATTTACAGTTGTTATAATGATAATTTCTCAGAATAATGTTAATATGGGGCACCAGATGTTTTCTGTCAATTACTTTAGAACATTCACCTTAGAAAATGTGCCAAACAAGAACAACTGCAGGATCCGCTTCTGGGGACTGAGCATGGGTGTGCACCTCAACACATTTACCGGAGTACATGAAGCACAGCTATTGAAAAGAAGCAGCAGGTGGCATTATGCTAACATTATTCCTGGAATAGCAGATGATAGGAGTATTTTAATTTATGTTTCGGTTTCGGTTCAGCATTTATTGGCAAGCGATATTCTTTGTGTAACAAATCCTTTAATATGTATTAGAGTGTTATGTATAAAATATATATGTATTATAGTGCTCAGTAGTGTTGAGCGATTATTATTGACAAAGTTGAAATCGGCACGGTTTTTATGTTGATCGGATTTTTTCGATCACGCGATAATTTAGGTTAAAATCTGTGCATAATCTATTAATATCGCACCATTTTCAGCGCTTCCTGTCATTTTGGCGGCCAGCAAATCAGCTTAGAGAATAGAGCAGGGTGAGCTGGGTGTGCGACGTCATGACTGGGATGTGTATGGTTGTGATTGGCTGGAAAAATCACATGACCTCGTTTTACATAGAACAGCCCTTCCTGTTCATGATCAGTGTGTGTCTGTGTATTATAAGAGCAGGATGTGTGCTCGGTTTCTCTCAAAACAGCTCAGCGAAACTGTTGCTTTTAGCTGTGAACATTGGAACTTAGGTAGATTAGAGTTTTTCAGTTTTTGTTACTTAGGCTGAGAATTTCAAAGGAGCATCTAGCGCTGTACAGCCGCAGGGGGGACTGCAGGTGTATTTATAGGTGCAAAAAACGCCTTTTATTATCCGTATACATTTCAAATAGGTGTTTTTTTTCACTTTGGTGCGGCCCAGTTTTGTTCATAGAGCCACCTTGCACTTAAATTTGAATACAGCAATTTTGTAGTCACCGCAGGTGTATTTATAGGTGCAAAAAATGCCTTTTATTATCCGTATACATTTCAAATAGGTGTTTTTTTCACTTTGGTGCGGCCCAGTTTTGTTCATAGAGCCACCTTGCACTTAAATTTGAATACAGCAATTTTGTCGTCACCACAGGTGTATTTATAGGTGCAAAAAACGCCTTTTATTATCCGTATACATTTCAAATAGGTGTTTTTTTTTACTTTGGTGCGGCCCAGTTTTGTTCATAGAGCCACCTTGCACTTAAATTTGAATACAGCAATTTTGTCGTCACCACAGGTGTATTTATAGGTGCAAAAAACGCCTTTTATTATCCGTATACATTTCAAATAGGTGTTTTTTTCACTTTGGTGCGGCCCAGTTTTGTTCATAGAGCCACCTTGCACTTAAATTTGAATACAGCAATTTTGTCGTCACCGCAGGTGTATTTATAGGTGCAAAAAACACCGTCTGTTATCCGTATAATTTTTAAATAGCTGTATTGCACGTGGTGCGGCCCTAGTTCAAATAGCCACCCTATACGACAATTCTGATAGAAAAATTATCTAGTAACTGTTCTCGTTTGTCATTGCTGCAAAAACCGCAATTTTTTCATCCGTGTAACTTCTGAATAGTTTTATTGCGCTCGGTGAATCTCGGTTTGGCGCAGATAGCGCATTTGTATGATATTTTGTTGAAAACTATCAATTCCTAGTCCTACTGGGCAGTTATAAATCCCTGGGACTGAAGGAAGACCACTGTTGATTTTGTCTTACGGTTCTTCCACCAGACTGCATTTCACAGGTATTCGCAAGAAACATTTCAGTTTCTAATCCTAGTTGGCTGTAGGAAATTAGAGGGATTTAAGAATAGCTGTGATTTGCCATCTTTCAATAAGAGACTGTCAAAAACTCTTCCATGGGGGCGTGGCTTGGAGAGCTCAGTGAATGGCCGCACATTGAAGGAGCTCCGCTTCCAAGCCGCCCAAATCAGCACTATCCCGGCTATATCTGCACCCTAGATGGGGAGAGGTCGTGCACGGACCCCCGGGAAAGCACCCGCTACTTGCCCAGCGCCTCCGGTACCTGGAACAGGCATCGATCGCTTCCTAATGCGGCACGCGGGAAGACGCAGCTCCCCGGAGGACCCGACGCCATCTTCATCCGGCAGCAGCCAGCAAGCGGCCAGGAGAGAAAAGAAGTCCCGGCGCGCACCGGAGGAGCTACTTACCTCCTCAGCACCTGTCTTCCCAGAGGCTCCAGGCGACCGCGACGGATCGGATAAGGTCTGCAGCCTGCCCGACTCCCCGGCCCGTGCCCCCCAGTCCCACGCGGCAGCCGCCATCTTGCGGCCTGATCTGGACGCAGCGGCATTGGCGGCAACACCAGGCGTCCCCTTGTACTCAGGCCCAGAGCCGGTGGGCGCATCTTCTGACCAAGCGGACACTCTACAGGGGCCTGCTCCTTCTCCAGGGGACACTGCACCGACGGCTGTACCGCTGGCCCCCGCTCCTATGGCAGCCTCATAACTGTCAGCTAAGCCTCCCGTCTCCATACCCAGCTTCCCAGGCTCAGGCTTTGTCGCTTCCGCCGGAATTCCAACAGTGGACCCACCATCTGCAGCTCTTGCCGACTAAAATGGACTTTCAAACCCTAATTTCTGAGGTCAAAGATAAATGTAAGCAGATCTCACTACTCCGACAGGACATTATACATCTTACTGACAGAGTTGATTCGTTAGATCAAGCCTAGGGGTCCACCCAAAACTACCTAACTGCCCTTCACACACCACTCGCTGCCCAAGCGTCAGTAATACGTGATCTAGGAAGGCATGTTGAGGATCTCGACAATAGGGGCCGCCGAAATAATATTCGGGTTCGAGGCCTGCCTGAGACCATTCCTGATGACGACATCTCCTCCGCACTGAATGCTATCTTCAACAAGGTTCTTGATGAGCAGCCCGCCCGCCCCATTAAACTGGACAGGGCTCACAGAGCACTTCGCCCAAAGGGCTCCTCCTCCCTCCCCCGAGATGTTATTTGTTGCGTTCATGACTTCGCTACCAAGGAACGTATCCTGATGAAAGCCCGGGCTTTGCGCACGCGGGAACAGGACGGTGCTCCACTTCAGCGTTTCCAGGCTCCCTCGCGGGTGACCCTGCAGAAACGGCGCCTCCTGAAACCGCTCCTATCCACCGTGAGGGACCACCAGATTCTGTACTGCTGGGGCTTCCCGTTCGCCCTCACGGCCAGGAAAGATGGTCGTTCTGCTACGCTGAAAACGCAAGACGATCTGCAACCATTCTGTGAGTTCCTACGGATCCGGACTCCCCACCTGCCGGACTGGGACTTGGATACCTTGACTCCCCCCGACCTCCCAAGATGGCATCATCCTGCGCGGAAAAAGCGCCGACCGACCAACGATGCCCCTGCTGGCCGCAGGCTCCCGCATACTCCGCCTCACCAGTTCTGATTAACGGACTCTTGGGTGTGCCTTCCATAACCCCCATCTAGGTCATGTTCAGGTCTAGTATTGCTAGAAAGTCTTTAGGACTTGGGTTACTCCGCTTCACACTGGGCGGCTTGGTCGCTACCCTTCCGACTACCCATTCTACCTTCCCTTTAGGTTAGAATTTTGGTGCGCGTCCATAATTTCTAAACTCACTGTTCTCCTCCCTAAGGGTTGAGCGCTGTTTTTTGCAACTCAGCTCACCCTTGTCCTGGTGCTGAGGACTGTGGGTACGCAGTGCCCAGATTCTTGTAGGGGTTTAACGCCTACCCCCACCCCCCACTACCCGGTTACCGTTGCTACATAGCCTATCTTGCCGTTTCCCGAGGTTGTTCAAATAGGTTAGTTTCAGCTGACTGTACTACATTTCAATTTTTTGTTTAGTGTTCCCCTGTCTTGTACCCTGTCTGGCTTTCCTACTGTGTCTCCCCCTACCACCCAGCGATAATGGTCACTTGTGTAACCATCAATGTAAAGGGATTGAACTCCAATGT
This sequence comes from Phyllomedusa bahiana, assembly GCA_025379985.1. Taxonomy (NCBI): domain Eukaryota; kingdom Metazoa; phylum Chordata; class Amphibia; order Anura; family Hylidae; genus Phyllomedusa; species Phyllomedusa bahiana. Next base: position 6,761 of record JAODAL010010673.1, on the reverse strand, counting down.
GAAGCGCCGTCTTCTTTTACGCGAATTACGCGCTTTGAAGGCTGACATAGCATTTGTACAGGAGACCCACTTTGACTCACAAGGCTCCTTTAAGTTTGCCAAGGCAGCATTTCCCGTCGCTTACTCTGCTTCCAGTGGCCGGAAAAAAGCTGGTGTTGCTGTTCTCATATCGGCCACATGTCCCTTTCAGATCACCCACTCGGATATCGACCCCTCCGGTCGCTACATAATTCTCCAGGGCACCCTACATGGTACACCACTGATTCTGTGCAACCTATATACTCCTAACTCTTCCCAAATCCATTTTTTAACTCGAATCTTTGCCAAGCTGTCCAGGCTTCCTCCAGGGGCACTTTTAATAGGGGGAGATTTCAACCTAGTGTTCTCCCCGAGTATGGATAGACATTCCCTTCAAGGGAAGCCACCGGCGAGAGCCCTAGTTCAGACCGCCACAGCACTGCGTAAACTGGTCAGGAAGCATGGCCTGTTCGACCTCTGGAGGGTAAACCACCCCACGGACAGGTCCTTTACCTTCTATTCCCCACCCCATCGGACTCATTCCCGAATTGATTTCTTTTTTGGGAACACGCCGCTCCTGCGGATGATGTCGGACATTCAGATAGGTCCCATCTCTTGGTCCGATCACGCACCAGTATCTCTCTCGCTAAAGACAGGGCCTCCCTCCACACGCTCATGTCATTGGCGCCTGAACGACTACATGCTGCGTAGACCGGACCTCCTGAACGAAGTTCAAAGCGCCCTTACCTCCTTCTTTGATCTCAATGAAGGTTCGGTATCGTCAGTCTCGACCCTCTGGCAGGCTCACAAGGCTGTTCTCAGAGGGAAGTGTATTTCCCTGGTGGCTAGACTGAAAAAGGATGCCCATGCACAAACTCAGACCTTACAGCGTCGTCTTCAGTCTCTGCAGACTGCGATGCTTTCTAGACCTACAGTCAGTACCCTGCGTTCTATTGTAAAACTAGGTCCCATCTAAAAGATCTTGCCCTACGGCAAGTTGAGCATATGCTGCTTTACTCTAAGCAGAAATTTTACAAATTTGGTAACAAGGCGCACACCCTCCTAGCTAGGCAACTTAAGGAGAGGAAAGTTAATTCCGCCCCGCAGGCCTTGAAAGGACCGGACAGCACACTCCACTACAACCCGACAGTCATAGGGGACATATTCAGTAGTTTTTTCTCCAAGCTCTACTCCCTTCCTAAAGATCCCCTGACCTTTGACTCGGAGCTAAAAACTAGAATAGATACTTTCCTAGACTCTTGCTCTCTTCCAAAATTGCTAGCGGAAGCAGCCTGCAAGCTTAGCTCCCGAATCAGCTTGGATGAGCTCACTGCAGTTATTAAGGAGCTTCCGACGGGAAAGGCCCCTGGGCCAGACGGGTTCTCCTATTTATACTACAAAACATTCACACAGGACCTGGCCCCTCGTATGCTCACGCTGTTTAATGATTTTTTGGAAGGTGCCCCAATACCGAGCGAAATGTCTCACTCTTACCTCACCCTCATCCCTAAACCTGGGAAGGACCCGTCGGAGTGTGCAAGCTATAGACCGATAGCCCTTTTAAATTCAGACATTAAAATTTTCTCAAAGCTCCTGGCCAACAGACTGAATGCCTGGCTCCTCCAACTGGTCCACAAAGACCAAGTGGGCTTTGTCCCATGCCGTCATGGTGGGGATAACACACGTCGAACAATAGATCTGATTGATATTGCGAATCTCCAAAAATCTGAGGCCCTTTTGCTTAGTTTGGATGCGGAAAAGGCCTTTGACCGCCTTAGCTGGCCTTTCCTATTTAGCACCCTCAGGTCCTTTGGCATCACTGGGAATTTTTTGGGAGCTGTTACGAGTCTCTACTCCACTCCGTCGGCTTCTATAAAATTGCCACATGCGACCACCCGTCCCTTCAAAATCTACAATGGAACCCGCCAGGGCTGTCCTCTCTCCCCCCTCCTCTTTATATTGTGCATGGAACCCCTTGCATCTCGAATTCGTTCTCACCCCTCCATTTCAGGCATTCATGTCAAGGATAGAGAATTCAAAATATCCCTTTTTGCGGATGACGTCTTATTGACGCTGACTAATCCCACCTCTTCGCTCTCTAGCTTGCATACTCTACTGGGAGAATTCAGCAAGGTGTCGGGTTTTAAGGTGAATGCAACCAAAACGGAGGCCCTCCCCCTAAACATCCCGCACTAAACCATAGTAACCCTACGGGCCCAATATCAATATAAATGGCAGACCTCCTCCATTAAATACCTGGGAGTCAATTTAACACAGGATTATAAATCCCTATACCGGGCAAACTATCCCACCCTTTTCCAAGATATTCGAGCCCTCTTGACTAAATGGCATACTTTGACATTATCCTTGATTGGGCGCATTAATACGGTTAAAATGTCAATCCTTCCTAAGCTTCTCTACCTTTTTGAGACCCTCCCCGTTCCAATTCCCCTTAGTGCCCTAAAATCCTTACAATCAGCCATATTCAAATTTATATGGGCTCATGGTCAGCACAGGATTGGCAAAGACGTGTTAATGGCAGGCAAGAGTAGGGGTGGTTTGGCGGCCCCCAATATTCTGAAATATTAATGGGCAACACATTTGCGCATCATCGCAGCGTGGTCTAAGCTGCCAGCATTTTCTAAATGGATGGAAATTGAGAAATTGTGGTTGGCCCCGTTCCACCCTAACATGTTTCTTTGGCATATCAAGGAAACCCCAAAAACAGGGCCCCTGCCAGGCCCTATAGAGTTTATCAGATCCATTTGGAGGTACTGTCAGACTAGATTCCCATTGGCCTCTAAGGCATCTCCGATATCCTCCTTTCTTTACACCCTCCTCTTGCCTGCTTGCACGACTGGCGCTTTTGTTGCCCCTTGGCAACAGCATAATCTGTTCCGGTTTGCAGATATTGCACACTTCCGTACCAGGGAGCTCATCCCATTTGCGGACCTATCAGATAAATTCAATCTCCCCTCTAGGGCCCAATTCTCATATCTCCAAATTAAGCACCTAATGCTGGAATTCACCGGTGGATCCCCGCTCTCAATCCCCACCCCCGGTGAGAGGTTGTGCAAATGGGGACATCTGACCAAGGGCCTGACCTCGCAGATTTATGCTATTTTGAATGATTCCGCCCCTGACGCCGAACCTTATTTTCCCTATATGTGTAGGTGGGAAGCCTTTCTGGGACGTAAACTCCCCTACCATGTCTGGCAGGCCATCTGGCATAGGGCAGCTGCTTCCTCCGCCTGTATAACTTATAAAGAAAACCAGTATAAACTTCTAATGCACTGGTACCACACCCCGGAGTTACTCCCCAGATTTAACCCTGTGATTCCAGGGGCCTGCTGGCGTTGTGGTGCCATCCCGGGGTCGCTAACCCACATATTCTGGGACTGCCCCATTATACAAAGGTTCTGAATGCAGGTCAGTGGGGTCTTAGTAGGGATATTCGGCCGCAGAATCCCGATCGATCCGTCTACGTTTCTTCTAAATCTCCCGCCAGGAGGTTTCTCAAAACTAGAGGCTAAGTTGCTCTTGCATATCCTTACGGCCGCCAAGTGTTTGATTTCGGCCTTCTGGAAGCAGACCCTTCCCCCATCCGTGCATGACCTACACACACGGATATGCGAAGTCCAGCGTGTAGAAAAGCTTACTTCTTGCCTACACAACAAACTGGACCTCCATGACGCGGTCTGGAGACCCTGGGTCACTTATTGGGCTCAGTTACACTCCCCGATCGGCTCGTCTTAGCACAACGGCTTAATACTGCTGCCATACCTCTTGCTCATACATCACGGTACAGTCCCCCCCCTTTTTTTTTTTTCCCTCTTGTCTTCTCCCGATTGTCTGTCCCCATGTCTTTTCATTTAATCTCCCTCACATGCACAGTTGACGGTTCTTGTTCTCTGTTCCCAACACTGCCTTCCTAATAGGCATGTTAGGTGCTCTTGAGCTACCATTGACTGCACTGATGAGTTTTCTTGGGTGCACATCCCTCTTAGGGTACTGTTTTATGCTCACAGACCGGCCCCAAGGTCACTGACTTGAATGCCATATATTGCCTTGTTGTGATAATTAACATTGTGACATTTACATTGTATGTCCAGGTTCTTTTTGTTTTTGTTTAGTGAAAATAACTGTGAAAAACTTTAATAAAATACAGTTTAAAAAAAAAACTCTTCCATACCTTTTTAAAAATGATATCTTTCTGAACATGGAGCGAAATGCAGGTGGTAAGCGAGCAAAGAGGGAGGTAGGACATGGAGGTAGAGGTACGAGAAAAGGTGCTCCTTCCAGTGCTGGCGACAACACGCATGCCAGCAGATCATCGGTTGCAGGATCGTCAGGCCTGTCATCGCTGGGTCAGGGCCCTGTGAATCTCAGTAACGAGCAGCGTCGCCAATCTGTTCTTCAGGGGTTTAAAATGCAAACCTGCATCCAGCAGTCTGACCTCCTCGTCCTCCTAGTCACGGCCACAAATGTCGTCATCAGCATCCGTCCAACATGAAGCGAAGAAAGCCCAAATGTCAACTCGTGTACCCACCACTGTGGATAATCCATTTTCTAAAGACCTCGTTGATGAGAAAATGAGGTTGGGGTCAGAAGACATTCCAAAGACCAAGAGGCCAAGAGGATGATTTTGTCTGCTCTGACGCCCAGAAACTGATGCCATCGGGAGGAGGAGAAGGAAGCCGTCAATCGCCAAAAATCCCGGGCGGGCGGCAACGCTTTGCAGTGCCTCTTGCTTGTAGCCCGCAGCTCCTGGATATAGAATGTCAGGACGACGAAGTCACCTGTGTTGATGATGATGACGACATTGCGGATCCATTGTGGTTTTTTCCGCAGGATTTGCTTGCGAGCGCTTCATCACTGGACGAGGAGGAAGACGATGGGGTAGTGTCAACCACGGTCAGCGAAAACCCCACTCCTCGCTTATCGCCGTCAAAAAGGTCCAGGACTTCTCAAGCCTGGGCCTTCTTTGAGCAAGCCTCTGATTCACCCAGCGATGTTATATGCCGCCTTTGCCGTAAACGCATCAGTAGAGGCAAGAATCTTAGGTGTTTAACCACCACCAACATGTCGAGTCACATGCAGCGAATGCATGAGTTGAAATGGAGGGAACAATTGGCCAAAAAAGGCCACACCGATGCCAGGTTTCCAACCACTGTCACACCCTCTGTCTCCACCTCCCCCTCCTCCGCCACACCAAGCATTGCTCAGCTGCCCATGTCTCTCAGAGTCATGTCAGGGATCAGCTCCACCGTTGCCGAAGGTACCACCAGCACCACCAGAGACCCATCCTACCCCTTCTCCTTCCACCAGTTTGACGACCTGCACACCCCACAAACGGCCAGTCTAGCAGCCCGCCTTCTGTCTTCCGGTTTTGGGGGCAGAAGAAACACTGTAACCCAAACCATCCCAAAGCCAAAAGCCTGAATTTTCGGCATTGCCAGGCTTTTGGCCTTGGAAATGTTGCCTTTCCGTCTGGTGGACACAAAATGGGTTCCGCCACATCATGGGGCCCCTTGCCTGCCCCCAATACAAGATGCCGAGCAGGCATTTCTTTGCCAGAAAAGCTGTCCCTGCCCTGGCCAGCCACGTGTCATCTAAAATTTCCAAACGCGTTGTCTGCATCTGTGTCCCGGGAAAAATCCATCTGACCAAACCCAAACATGGATAGTAAGCACGACCAAGGCCGCTATATCTCTGTGAAAGCTCACTGGGGGAGCTGGGTGGATGTCTCTGGGGGTGAAAGGTGGCTCTCAGGCTGGTGCACGCTCTTCAAAACCACAGGGATGGTGCAGGGTTCTTTCCCCAAGGTCCTACTGGTGGCATCACGGGCCCAGAGAAACCCGGCGTGTTGAAATTAAAACTGTCTTGGATACCGACCACACACAGGTCAGGAGCTGTGGACGGCTCTCCGCAACGAGACCGTGCGCTGACTGGGTGACAAAAACCTTGTGCCAGGCAAGGTGGTGTGCGATAATGGTCGAAATCTGCTTGCCGCCCTTTAAGATCGGTAGGGTGGAGCACATCCCTTGCCTGGCACATGTCATGAAACCCCGTCGTCCAGAAATTTCTAAAGCGCTACCCCGGGTTCTGGGCTGCCTGCTGAGGAAGGCTCGAGGGCTGAGTTCGCACTTCCGCCGTTCGCACCCTGCTTCGTCCCCACTGGTGGTTGCAACGTCAGTTTTGGACTCCCCGTCAACCGTTTTCACTGTTGACGTGGCAACACGCTGGAATTCCACCCTCCAAAATGGTCCAGCGATTGTGGCAGCAGCGGGAAAAGCCATTACGCATAGAGGTGACACATGGCTGACAAACAGCGGGGCGGCCTCGGGGTTGAGCCACTGAGAGTGGAGGCAGGTTTAAAGAGCTCTGCACCATCCCTTTCCAGTTTTGAAGAAGCCACCAAAATTTCAGTGCGGACAATGCCCTTGTCAGCATGAGCATTGTGGTGATCTTAGTTCTGGAACGATCGTTGGACACTCTGAAAACATCAGGTCCCGCCAGCGACGGAGGAGGAGATGGACACAGATGCGGACACGGAGCCTTTCTCTCCGTCGAATCCACAAGGCCCGATAGTTTCACAATTTTATCGCATTAAGGCCATCAAAATGAACAACAGTAAATGGGTTGCCACCCTCCTGGATCCCCGGTACAAAACAAAACTCAGCAATTTCCTTCCACCCACCCAAATAGAGAATAAAATGCAGGAAAGGAGACCTTGTGATTGA